>LIEC01007451.1:0-12990 GCA_001925005.1 Drosera capensis
AATATAAATGTAATATTTATAATATTTTTTATTTAATAATAAATTTATATTAATATAATCAAAATATTTTATCTTTTTTTTCATTCTTCTTTTTTATTTTATCTTTTAAATCATAATATCATTAAAAAAATATTTTTTTAATTAAATTTTATACAAATTTAACACATATCTAAAAATTCATAGATTCAAACTTATTATGATTAAATTAAAATAATAATAATATCACCAAAATTTTAAAGTGAGAAAATATTAGTGACTTCATTGTACGATGAATTTGTTTTGGTCCCTGCACGAAACACTAGGAGTCATCACCAACAAATCTAATCCCCGACTGCCTCCGACGCTGCTTCACTTTCCTAACAAAAATAAAATAAAAAATCACAAAAAACAGAATAAAAACAAACAAAAATCACTCATTCGTCATCTTCTCCTCCTTCAATTTCCCAAAGAATTCCTAGAAATCAAATCGCCTCCCCCAAATCCCCTCAAATCGAATCTTATCACTTCGATCTCGATGCAATAGTTCGAATTTCACTGAGATGAAGCGTGAATTATCATTCGCGTTGAGTTCCCGATCTCAGATCTTGGACTCGAATGGCCGAACGCGGTCCAACAAGACCGGCGGCGGCGGCGAAGAGAGCAGGGACAGGAAGAGGGCGAAGAAGGCGAAGAAGGCGAAGATTGTGAATGATTGTTCGGTGATTGAGATCGAAGAGGCGAAGATTGTGAGCAGCGCATGCAATGGGGTAAGGGTCGCTGATGATGGGCGGAATCATAGCACAGGGAGCAGCGAGAATGATGAGATAAGAATCGGGGTCGAGTCGGCATTGGTGGAGGAGAAGATCAAGTTTGTGTGTGAAGAGAAGTCGACGACGAGGCGGTTCACGCGGTCGGTTTTGGGGAAGAATGGAGATGTTCTTGATAGGAAAGAAGAGAAGACTGGTGAGGAAGAGGTGAAGGGTGGGCTTAGTACTGAATTGGAAGATAAGGAGAGTGAGTTGGGGGAGGAGAAGGGGAGGCAGATTTTCTCGAATAAGATTCCGACCACGGTTAAGGAGCTTCTTGAGACCGGGATGCTCGAGGGCTATGGTGTTTATTATAATCATGTTAACAAGGTAATATCGGGGTATGAAATTTAGTTATCCTTGCTGATAATGTGATGATTGGAAAATGCTTCAATAATGAGTTTTTTCGGGAGTTAATTCAGTAAGAATTTAGTTTAGGGTCCGAATGAAGCATGTTGGCTTGTCGCATTTTGTGTGGTATAATGTATAGATAAAATTGGTCATTTGTAGGGTCCTGGACTGCGGGGAACAATTTCGGGTACTGGGATATTGTGCTCGTGTAGTTCCTGCAATGGATGCAGAGTGAGTGTCCCCTATCTTTTTCTTCTTTTTACTATTACCTATTAGAGTTATAAAAAATGATGGAGATTTTATCGAGTAATGTTATTGGTGGTCACTCCATTTTACCTTCGACTTTGTCTCTTAGGTTGTCTCTCATACCGTATTCGAGCTTCATGCTAACCACGTCTACAAACGAGCAGTGGAATATGTTTGCCTCGAGAACGGCAGGAGCTTTATCCAAATTTTAAAAGCATGCAGGCGGTCGAGACTGGATACGTTAGAAGCTACTATTCGAGAAGCTATTGGACCTCCACCTGAGAAAGTCATGATTGTTTGTCACAGTTGCAATGGTTAGATTCGTGTAATGTCTCTTTATTAAAGATAGGAATATGTCCATGTCTGATTATTCTATTTTCACCATGTTTCTGCTCAGCTATTTGTGGACTTTTAAATTGTAGAGTCATTGGCAACCAATGATGCATATGCCAAATCAAGGTGTGATTCGTGCACAAAGTCAGAATTATCTCCAGCTGCTGCATCACCTACAGATTGTGAAACGAGTAGGTATGCCTTTTTCATACTTCCTTTGATTTATGTTTTGGTTTCCTTTTAATTCATCTTGAATGTCTCTCTTGATTCAGAATAAAGTGACCTCGCTGTTATGATTACGTCTCATTGATATGATTCGTTATACAAATTGATGAAGGACTGGATATAATAGAATGAAATTGAAATTTCCAGGTTTGAACGTTATTACCTGGTGGAATGTGCTTCGGTCGTCTCACTTTCTCTGTCTTGGTTGCCACCCATATCCTGATACATGGCTGAAAATTGTTTCAATTTATTGATGCTTTTAAACGAAGTTCACTAAGATTCTTAAAAAAAAGTGTATGTAGTTGAGTTTTAAGAGTGATGTGATATAGCATGTTGATGTCTCATGCTTAGGAATGTTTAACCTGTTTTTTTAGGGTGTTTCAGGTCATCAGAATCAGTTGGGTCTTTGAAATCCTCGGAGAAAAGAGCAAAGATAAATGCTTCCGGAGATGATCAAGCAAAGGTTGTAACGAGGTAGGTGTTTATTTTCAATAGTTTTTTAACCAAAAAAGAGAAAAAGAAAAAGAAAAACTTCTCAAGATACTGGAATAATCATGATTTGAGTAGAGAGAGTGAGTCTGCAAATATTTCAGGGTGTCAAAGTCGGCTGTTGCTGTAGAATTCCTCAAAAACTCTGCAATGATGGAGTCTCCAGCACGTACTGGTTGTAAAAAAATATTGCCAAGGTGGGTGCTGGTTTTAATTCTCCGCCTTTCAAACATGTGTAATTTAAAATGCTCTTGCTTCTGAATTACGTTTCTGCCTTGAGATTAGTTTATCTGACTTCTTATCGTTGTTGATGTAGGCCATCAACGGCATTGTCTGCTCCAGAGCCTTCTGGAAGTCCATATTGTAGTAAATTAAGGAATACGAGTGCATCTAGGAGTTCTACATCAAAAAGGTAGTTACTTAATCCCTCACGGTCCATGCCAATCTGTATTGATTCTTTTCTAGTGCTTATATATGCAAGCTTATGACCTTATTCTGCATACTGCATTTCTTTTTGACAGGTCTAAGAAATCAAAGTTGCAGCGTAAAACCCCAGGGACTGTATCATCAGTGAGCTCATCAAAAGCCAAAGTTTCCTGGAAGATTACACAGAAGTTCGTTAGTTTGCTTTCTTCATAAATTTATTGTCTTTGTGCTACCTGTATTCAAAATAGTCCTACGTTTGATAGTTAGACTGTTGGATTCTGATGGGATTCGAATTGAGTATTAATGACCTGTTACTTAGTAATCGATATGCTTTGAAAATTTTTAGATCCTTTCCCTGAGAATTACTTAATATGTAGTGCATGTGTACATTGTTCCTGTTGCAGTTATTTTGATGTTCCTTATTCCCATTGTTTGTGATAGGTGCGCCTTAAGCATGTATAAGTGCCTGGAAAAAGTTAGCTTCCTCAAAGCTCCTCATCATGAGCAGTTATCTTGTTTGGCATTCGATTTTGCTTCACCAAAGGAGTAGTCTCTTGTAACTTTTTGCACCCTTTCTCGCAGAGATCTACGGATGCACAAGTTGGTATTTGAAGATGGAGCACTTCCTGATGGCACTGAATTAAGTTACTATGCTGGTGGGAAGGTGATGTGACTGATCAGACTGTCCTCATATTTGTTTTTCCAAGTATTGCTCTACTAACTTTGATGCGGTGGCAGAAAATGTTGGATGGTTACAAGAAGGGGAATGGAATTTTCTGCCTTTGTTGCAATTCTGTGGTATGTATGGTTCCTCCCCATTCTACCTCTTGTTTAGTTGAGTTTGGCGTTGTGATCTCATCCTGAGTATGCTGAACAGGTAAGTGCTTCACAATTCGAGGCACATGCTGGCTGTGCTGCTAGGAGAAAACCGTGAGTCTATAAAGATCGCTTTAACTAGCTTTTTGTGAATTCCATTTCTTCTCTTTCCTGATGCATCAACTGCTTCTTGTCCGGTTGACCAAAGAGAAATTCTTCGGGATTTCCTTTTTAAAAAGAGATTTCCTTTTTAAAAAGAAACTGCTTCCCGTCATTGCAGCTACTGCTATATATATACTTCCAATGGAGTCTCTCTCCATGAGTTATCTATTTCTTTAGCCAGCAAGCACACATTCAAAGAAAGTGATGATTATTGCAAAGTCTGTGGTGATGGCGGAGAACTTGTGATTTGTGACCTGTGCCCTAGAGTTTTCCATCCAGGTAATTGTTGTTTCTCTTTCTTTTACATTGGCAGAAGAGTACATATCCTTTTACGAAAATTACTTCTCGATGAAAACTTGTGCAACAAAATTTCTCAGCGGAAGTAAGTTCAACAGTTTGTAATTTTGAATGAGTCATGTAGGTGATTTCCTAGAGATGAAATGACTTCATTTCTTATTCACATCTGCAGAGTGTGCTTCTCTGGAAGGGATTCCGCGTGGAAAATGGTACTGCCCATACTGCCAGAATATGTTTCACCGTGAAAGCTTCGTTGCTTATAACGCCAATGCTATTGCTGCTGGGAGGGTTTCAGGTGCTGATCCTATCAAAGAGATCAGCAAGCGGTGCATTAGAATTGTCAATGATTTTGAAACTGATCCTACTGCATGCGTGTTATGCAGGTATGGCAGAATTTGTTCGAAAAGGATTTCTCGAGTTTCATCTTACATTTGCTCTCAATGATGTCGGGGAGAAACCTTCTTTCTTGACACTATAAAGTATAAACTGCCATTCCAAAGAAGTTAATTGGCGAAGAAAAAATTAACACACAATTTGATTCCATAGCTTGATAATGTTTTAGTGTCCATATGGCAACTCAGAAAACCCTTTCTGTTTCAGCAAGTTATTCATCTTATAACTCTGCTGCCCTGCATAGCTCGATACAAGGCTTTTTTAAGTATGCCCTGCATAGCTCGATACAAGGCTTTTTTAAGTATGTAGTGCTGATATGTTGTATTTGTTGAGTTCTTTCGTCTTTGGCCTTTGGCTTGGATCTGCTGCCTACCAGAAGAGCTTTACTATCTTATACTAAGCCTGTCTTTGTTATGGAACAATCTGTGAAGTATCTGGTTGAATGCATAAGAGTGCTTTGTGGCATTTAGGCTTCAAAGAGGAGCTAAGGATATGAGAATCTTGAAAAGTCTTCATTCCTGTTATGGTGTCATAGGAGTAGTACCATCCTTCACTGTGGCCATAACTGCCTCTAAGCCGAGTTGAAAAATTCAAACCAAAATTCGGGCTGTTAGGTTAAAAATTGTTTTATGCCCTATCAGCTTCTCCCTCCCTCCTTTCTCTAATTCTCTTTGTACGCTGTTTATTTTGTTTCTTTCTGTAGTAGTTGAACCTTAGACTTTAAACAATTTTTCTGCAGGGTGCCTGATTATTCCAAATCAAAATTTGGTCCACGGACCATTATTCTTTGTGATCAGGTATTTTCCAGTTATGTAGAGATACTTACTAATGTACAATGGTATTATCTGAGTTTATGCGACTGAAGTGGAAAAACTTTGATTTTGAAGTGTGAAAAGGAATTTCATGTTGGCTGCCTCAAGGATCATGAAATGGCTGACCTAAAGGTATCCGGTTTGGATTCAGTTGTTTCCCTTTACTGTATTTACTCCATTCAAGTTACTTCTTTTGTTGATAGCATGCGAAATTCTATTGGTGTAGGAATGACTTTAGTGCCTGCCTATATAACAGGAATTGCCGAAAGGGAACTGGTTTTGTACCAGTGATTGCGTCAGGATCCATTCTGCTTTGCAGAATCTCCTAGTTACAGGACCCGAAGTGCTGGATGATTCTCTTACTGCAATCATTAGGAAGAAACATATGCAGAATGGTCCCGAAAATGTAGGCGATGTGAACGCGAGTTGGAGGATAATCAATGGGAAGAAAAATACTTCTAATGGAACCAAGGAATTGCTCTTACAGGCTATATCGATCTTTCATGTGAGTGCTTAGTCTTCATCAAGATTCTAAAATACTAATACAATGCCCTCCTTGAATCCTCCTTGTTCGATGTGGTGTTTGTTGGTTTTGGATTGAATGTTTTAAATTGTAGATATTGGAAGAGAAGTATTGATATGCTTGTAGGTTTTTAACTGGTGGGATGATGTGTTTGCCTTTCGGTCGTACACGATTTAACTGATATTCATCACTTACGCTTTAGGATGGTTTCTCTCCTATAGTTGATGGGAGGACCGGGTGTGATCTCATCCCAGCTATGGTCTAT
Organism: Drosera capensis; assembly: GCA_001925005.1. Classification (NCBI taxonomy): domain Eukaryota; kingdom Viridiplantae; phylum Streptophyta; class Magnoliopsida; order Caryophyllales; family Droseraceae; genus Drosera; species Drosera capensis. The sequence continues at coordinate 6,124 of LIEC01007451.1, forward strand.
GGGTAAAGCCCTAATTGGCTTATACGTATTGTTGTTGCTCATGCCCTTGTCTACCGTTTGAAGCATCTATCTATTGCATGCAGGAATATGAGGGGCCTAGAATACAAGGGCATGTACTGTGCTGTGTTAACAGTCAAGTCAGTCTCTCGTCTTTGGGTTGAGTCATATTCTCAATCCTTGAAATTGCCTGCTTATGTGCAACCTTTGTTTTCTTTCAAATGTATAGCACTGTGGTGGTATCAGCTGCCGTCTTCAGAATATTTGGTACTGAAGTTGCAGAACTCCCGCTTGTGGCTACAATCAATGGTAGCCATGGCAAGGTGAGGATACTTCTCTACAGGCTATAGATCTGGGTTAACTGATTAAGTGGTTGCAACATTTCATGGAAAAGGTTTATTCTTCTGTTCACAAATCATGGATTCAATTATTTTGTGGTGCAGCTTATGGAAAGTTTAGTTTGAACTTGCCCCTAAAATGGTACTGATATTTGAAAGACATAGACCACAGAACTAGAAGTTGTAAGGATTGCGAAAAATAGATACTAGTAACATTTTGTTATTCCTGTAGGGATACTTCCAAACATTGTATGGCTGTGTCGAGAGACTTCTGGCGTCTCTAGAGGTGAAGAACATTGTCCTCCCTGCTGCTGAAGAAGCAAAGGCCATTTGGACCGAAAAATTCGGTTTTAGAAAAATGACCCCTGATCAGGTTCTTTTCGCCTCAGACTCGGCTTCCATACACTTATCCTTGCACTTCACCTGTGGTGATCATATTTCTATCCATGTTGCAGATCTCGAGGTACCGAAAGAATTGCTTGCCTATGTTGTTCTTTCAAGGGACGGTAATGTTGGAGAAGGCCATTCCGTGAGCTTACTTCATCTTCTTGGTTTCTTTCCAAGAGGGATCGTTATGGATACCCTTGACCCCTCAATACCCGAAGAACTGTACAAAGGCCGACAAATCATGCGCACTACCCTGGAAGAAGAGCACTTCACGAATGGTTATTCTATACACGGAATGTTGGAGAAGGGGATGCTGCAAATTTTGGAGATCATTTAGTGTTATTTTTGGCTTGTGAGATTTTTGCCGAATGCTGATTTTGTACATGAACAATTTGTTAGGTTGTTTTAGGGTAGTAAGTGGATTTTGTTGTTGAATACTTAGTTGGATATGGTTGTTTCTCTTCAGTTCCATTCACTGTGATCAAAGTTATTCATATATATCTTGATATTTAAAAGTCTCTGTTCTTGCTCACTTTGTTCCTTCTGTTTCTCGAACACTCATGATATCAAATATGTTTCGCATGTTGATGTTTGTCAAAATGCCTGTGTGGCGGCACCAAGGCTCAGAAAGCAGTCGATTTCATCCTGGATTTCAGTTCTTCCTGGACCATCATCCTCATCGACACTGGTGTTTACAGGTCAATTGGTTGCTTTAGCTTCTGTTATTCCAAATATTATCCTATGGGTGTGGCAATGCCGCTTTTTGGATAAAAATGATGGTGCAAAGTTGTGAACATATCATTTTGCTAGCCAAGTTCACGATGCCATTAAATCATTAATAGTACATTTTATGTTTGCATGGTGCTTCTGCAGGGAAAAAGTTGTGACCAATGCCAACAAGAGCAATCTGATTATACAAGGGCATGGATTCAAGAACACAACCATATCATGGAACGACACAGCGAATTCCACTGGAGCAACATCCACCAGTTCCACCATTGCAATCTTTGAACCCAATTTCATAGCTTACAATATCAGCTTTCAGGTACTGATCTGATAACCCAATGGAGTGGAAGTTCTTATCATAACTGTCATTTCAGTCAAGTCGGTTGTTCAACGCTGGAATAAAATTTTGATCTGCTCTTCATGTTTAGTTGGATGTTTAATTCATAGTTTAAAGATGTTTGTTTGGGGTGTAATTTAAAACCAAAGAATACAGCTCCTCAGCCATTGCCAGGCGACGTTGGAGGTCAAGGAGTGGCGCTGAGAATATCTAGTGATAGAGCAGCATTCTACGGCTGTGGATTCTATGGAGCTCAGGATACTCTTACCAACGATAGAGGAAGACATTACTTCAAAGATTGCTTCATTCAAGGCTCCATAGATTTCACCTTCGGAGAAGCTAGATCACTCTACGAGGTAAACCATTCAAAGCGTGCCACACTACCTTCCGATCTATGGTCAATATCAGTCTATCTATCAGTCCATGCTATTCGCTAGACAACATCTTATAAATGTTTTGTTTTTGACAGGATTGCACAATCAATTCAATAGCGAAAGATAACCCAAGCGGGGGAGTAAGTGGATCAATAGAAGCACACGGAAGGCAAGCAAAGGATGAAAAAACAGGTTTTTCTTTTGTGAACTGCAGCATTGGCGGGACTGGAAGCGTGTGGTTTGGCCGAGCTCGGGGAGTCTATTCGACTGTCGTATACTCACGGACGTACATGTCTCAAGTTGTGGCTTCTGATGGCTGGGATGACTGGAGAGATTCATCTAGAAAACAGTCTGTGGTTGATTCCTCTCTTGCTATACTTACCTGTCTCCCCGCAAAATCGCTGATCCGATACATAGTTAATGGCATGGATTTTAGTTACAGTCATTTTTCCTGGTTTGGCAATAATGCTTCTGTTCTATTGTTTTACAGGACAGTATTCTTTGGAGAATATGAGTGTACAGGACCAGGAGCCAATTACACGAACATGGTATCATATGCGCGACAACTGAAGCATTATGAAGTGACGCCTTACCTTGACATCTCATATACATAGACGGGCAGGATTGGCTTCTTCCTCTTGATATCTCACTGCCAGCTTCTGCAGATGAAAGTGAATCTCGCGAAAGTTACTAATGTATTTGTTAACATCAGAGAACTTATGGGAGCGCCGAAAAAATCATAGGGATATGATAGACTTCCGTCACACTGTCATTTAGGATGAAAGAATGATGATATGTATCAAGAACACATGAACGTTGCAATATATCTCTGTCAAGAGCATAAGTTTTACTCTTTGTATCTATTAATAGATGAGAAGTACATATATTTTTGTACTTATCCATAGGCCAATGAGTAACAGTCACTACCTTGAAAACATTATAAAAATAAGAGAACTTTCAAGGTTGGCGAAGATTAAAAAATAGTTGATGATATGATTTCGTCAAGATCATAGTTATCAGAATGCCGAGATTCGGGGTCAATAAAATCACTGTTTCAATCGATTAGACCGTCGATTCGATAATTTTGATATTATTTTATAGTAATTAGTTCGACAATTTTGATATTATTTTATTTACTGTAAAATGTAACTTACATAACTTATATGTATATTTTTTAAGGTTTTTTTGGATTTTTTTTTTCTCTGGTTGAACCGGTTCAAACATTGGGTTTGATCGGGTCAATTTGGATCAATTGCGTATTTAGTTTTTTCATCAGATCGATTGCGCCAACCTCAGACAAAATCTTCAGGGCAATCCTAGAATCTTATCAATGTAACTATTTGTTCATAAGTTCTAGCATGATTCGAACGGATCACCTCTATTAACATCTGCTCCTATATCATATTTATGGTTCTACGCACAAACGAACTCAAACCTGTTTTAGAAAGGCTACAGATAGATACTATCTATTTTTTCGACATACTGCAAACTAGCAAGGTAAAGATGATGAAAAAAGGAAACTTCTTCAATATAAGGCTGCAGCATAACATGTTGATCATGCAAACATCAATGAACTCTGGAATCAAAAGATGAGACGACATGCAACAGTATCCATGCCGGAGAAAAAACTCGTGCAATCTAGGAAAACTCTGGTTCATCTCATAAGCAAAGAGGAACAGACCTTAAAAAGCAGGATCGTATGCACACCTCAAAGAAATTTGAACCCTCTCGTGCTTCTGTATTCAAGTAAAGACCTTCGTGCACAGAACTCCGACCTCAGACCTCCACGCCACTACAAGTCCTGACACCAAATACCAGTACAAATAACAAATTATGCATGATTAAGTCACATTCCGCATGATTCTTCTCCACATGAACACAATGCTACACTCTCAATCCTGCCAAATTTATAACAAACCAAGTACCAGTACAAATAACAAATTACACGTAAAGTAGTACAATAACACATCACATATCAAGGAAAACTGGAAGAGAAATGTAATTTTATTGATGCCATGAAACATAACATATTCCGTCATCTCGTGATAACAAAAACATGAAAACACATGCTGACAGTTCCCAGCTCTGTCCATTGTGCGCAGTGAACAAATCATACACATAAAGTAAAGCATAGTACTACTACGTTTAAGGGTTCTCCTATACATTCTTCTGTACACATATCACGTATAACATTACAGCTTTTACGCTAGTCTACAGGACCTGTAAGATAGCTTACTCTGCTTATTATACACTGGAGGGCACAAATGCACATACATGAACAAGCAAAACCGTCTCAAGATGCTCCATCTGCTTCAGCATTGCACCAAGAGCAACATGGTGGACACCAAGAATCCTTAAACATTTCACAATATGCACAATATGGTTATTGAACTCAACCAAGAGACGTAACCACTGATTCTTCCAAAGAACGCGTTCCAGACATATGATATGCTGGCTAAATTTTCAAAGCACCATGAATATACACTAAACAGACATCAAGAAATTCTCCTCGTTGAATCCCCATGCTCCAGTCGATCAGATCTCCAAATAAGAGAATTGCTAGATTTCAGTAGCATTCCCAGGGCAGAAGAGCATGTTGCCCGAACAGTGGCATCACTAGACCGACTCATTCTGCTGACTAGTAGCCCAAATACCTGACAGAATGTCATCCACCAGGTTTTATGTTACAGGGAAAAAGGTGCTTTCATATCGTTTGACACACACAAAAACAAGGTGATATATTAAAGTTGCACGTTTTACTTCCTTAGAAATTTAACACATTTTGTTCACTTCACTTCTTTGGAAAAGAACGCAGAAAGTTCACACATTTTACATCCATAGGCATTCGTTGGACTCTCCAGGAACTATAGTCATTAAGCTAATGCATGAAAATAACAGAGACGAGAGCGCTCAAGTAGAGATGCCACAAACAGTAGTGTTCCAGGATTACATTATCGGAAGGCAATATTTCCCGAGGTTGAGAAAGTACCTGGGTATAGTAAAGAGAAAGTATACGTTGATCATCTGTCTGAGAGAGCAAGCTGCAGGAAAAATGTATAGCATTTGCCTGGATTATTGGCCAAGGAGCATCATATGCCTGCACAATGTGAAATGCAGAATCAATACTCAAAGGAGCCCGATCAGTGATTAACTAAATGACAAAGATGACAGAATCAAACGAGCAAAAGTCAGATAGTCCAAGATCTCCCCTGACACACAAAATACACGTTCAGGTGTAACATGTACATTGGGGCAGACAAAATCTACCAAGGTCTAAAGGATCCAAAGGATATTGCTGCAAGTACCAAATTCATCATGGTACTAGAAATACCAACCGGAAAGGATACTGTAGCCACAGCAGCTAACTGGCTATAGCAAGTAGTGCTTTAAGCTCACTACTGATGGGTGCTTTTAACAAAGACTTTTGCTTTAAGCACTACTAGGTTGTGTCGCATTTTTAAAACTGGTCTCTCATAACACAAGTTGATAAACTAAAAGCACAAGTCAGTACACTGCTTTCAGTCCCATCACACCAAAATATTAAAACACAAAATCTGAAGGCACCGAAGACTAACTCAAATATTTGATAATTCCATTTGTTATGAACATGCCTAAGCTAACACATGCAAAGTAATATAAATAAGGCCTTCACAGAAAAATAAACTCACTTAACAGAAAATGTACATTGCTCAAAATAATCCAAACAAGTTCATTGATGTCGGTCATATAAAAATTTCAGACAATTTAGTGGCATCATTAATAACACTTTAGCAGCATAGATGCACAAACCTGTATGGCAGCCCCCAAGTAAGCATCAATTCTTGAAGTTAAATGCTGGGTGAAACGTCTACTTAAATCTCTCACGAAGTCCTCATAGTCGCTTCTGCAACAATACACAGATTAGTCACAAAATGAAAATAAGTACAACACTCTCAAGCAAATATTGGGAACAGATATACCTGTGGTCAGAATTGAAAAAGTGGGAGCTGAAAAGCTCAAAATTTCCTTCCAGGTCCAAAAAAGACACGATTTTCTTCAAAGTATTCTGTTAGTCGGGGGAAAAAAATAGATTTAGGTTCTCTGTCAAGAAATCTAGTAATGAAGGAAAAAGAGACTGTCATCTCTTTACCCTACAAGCTTGGCGTACAGTCATATCATCATCATGAAGATGCAAAACTAAACGTGGAACAACTGCATGCACCTGTGAATCATTTAACCCAAAAAAGTCACTTGCTATTAAGTGGCAATATGATATAACAGTAACTCCAAACTGCTCTACAGCATCGATACCACTATACATATGTGAACACAAATGGAAAAAAGGAAAAAGAAGAAGAAGAAGAAGCTCCTCCATATGCTATTCCAAAATTGGCAAAAATCGGATTTGAGGCTCCGAGCAGGTCACATAGGAGGTTCTTGGTCAAACAATTACAGAACTTTTCTTTCGAATCCAACCATGGCGTTCATTATAAAGCAGAACCATTTCAAAAGCAAAGAATCAGCAAATACCATGATAAATCTTCCTCCCTGATGAAGGCTGATGCAAAATTGATCGATTAAGCAATAAAACAGGAAAGTGCCTACACCTCTCGCTAGGAAAGAAAAATATAACCTGCTCAAGAAAAACTTCACGCTGCGCTCCAACGGCAAAAGCACTGAGTGCCCCAAAAGCCGCAAAAGCACTGGCTCGCATCTTCAAATCCATCCC
>LIEC01007452.1:0-26095 GCA_001925005.1 Drosera capensis
TGATTCCGACACAAAATTTGCATGCCACTTTATGAAGCCTTCTTCGAGGGCCCTGTGCATCCACTCGTGTCGACAGTTGTTTAAAGCTTCAGGGACGGTTAACCAGGTTCTTTGTCGCGTACTTTGCTCTGGCCAGGATCGGAGTTCTTCCTTCACGAGCAATGCGAACATCTCCGCCTTGCATAGTCCTTCTGGGCAATGCTCATCTTGTAGGGTCTTGCTCTTGAAGTTGTAGCAGCCTAACTCACCCTGCGACAATGAGACAGGGTACAAATCGTTAGTATCATTCCACCAGACAAAGAGCGGTATGAACACATGATTTCAATGTTATGACTTCAATTGAAGCAATTCACAGGATCACTCCTAGTTTGCAACAAATCATATCACTCAAAGCTCAAATTTTCAAACGCACTGACGAACCGCTACTTTCTCACCATTATTTCGCCTCTAACCCCAGCTTCTTCGATGGCTTCACGTATGGCTGCCTCATTGACAGTTTCATCATTTTCCCAGCCACCCTAATTCGAGAGGGAAAAAAAACCACAGGTACACAAATGTGATCAGCATAAAAATGCTTTAAAAATTAGTTTCCTTGACACAACAGAGAATGCAGTGACGTAAGACTCGTAACTAAACATGGGTCTATATGAAAAGTTTCAAAACATCCAATGTGTTGACTGTTACCGATGGTGTATGTTACGCGGCTATGTATTTCAACCAGAAAAATTATAGATAGCATAAAAGATAGTTGATCCCTATAGCACCATGAAAGAGCATCACAAATTGAATTGAATGTCCTAACACTGAGATAAACAGAAAGTTTTCAGGCATATAATGAAGTAGTACTAATTCAAGGGCAGAGTTTGTTTTCCCAGTGCTAATTCAACTGCAAAATGTTCCCTCTAATATTAACAAAAGGGAGCTGAAAATAATAACCGACAGAGAATATCAACACTCGAACTTCTATAAGTGGAGAGTACTGAACAATAACCACTTAGTATCAACCAACTAAAAATCAAGACCAATATAGTCGTATGATGAAATAACATACCACAATTCTAAAGAATAACATGGATTATGGTACGTGACGGGCTACAATTAACTCAAAATGCGTCTCTGGAATAGAAGTTGCTTACACAGAAATTATATGAGACTTAGAGCTCCTTTAAAGCTTCAAACCAACATCACAATATCAGGTTTAAACTCACGTCAAGTCTTCAATATCTTGTTTTTAATTACCCTTGGCGATCCCTACATTTAAGCACTAGGTAAAGGTCTAGGCTGTTCTGGAGCTTTACGCACTAGATGACCTTGATTTCAACAAAGTTAGCAGTAAAGATCATAAATCACCTTGACAACAATATTTGCAAGTCACAATGGGCTTCCGGATCTCTGCGCAAGAGTACAGAATACATAGAAATGGTGTAGAGAAAGCTCCTCCATCGCAGTTAAAATTTATAACGACATCGAATTCAGTATCATTCGTTAACTGTTGGATATCCTTTTGCTTCATAAGTTCTGAAAATAAATGAACCAGTATTCATTAGAACATAATGATCCCTATTCAAATTAAGCAGTATTTCAGGTTCCGGGCAGCTATATGAAAAATTAAGTTAATTAACATAATGCAAAGTTTAACCGTGTGCTAAAAACGTCCATTTTTGTCCCTCAATGAACCCCATAGTTTCATTTCCTCCCTTCAATAAACTACATAGTTCTGACATTAAATGAAGGATGGTAGACAAACTCGAAGGGTAGTTCCAACAATTTCACATACACAGACAACAAAGGGATAGGCACAACTCAACCATTAAAGAGTCAAGTGATTCACATACCAGAATGGCACAATAGTACAGGACATAACGGTGCTTGAAGGACATGCAATATATTCACCTTTGGAAACAGAAGACCACGCCCACTGTTAGAATTGATCATCAGTACCTCCATCACCTTGTCATCCGTGGATCCATCACGTTCCGAGGAACTTCTATATCTAAAAGGGATACACCTGAAGATAATTTATAGAGTTAGAATTCAGAGATATTCATCACTGTGGGAACAAAACACTATTGTAGTAACTCTAGAACCTGTCACGAATCTAATACTTGACCGAGTGAAGAATGATATACCAATAAAAGAACAGAACTTAAGCAGGTGAGAAATCAGCCAATACAAAGGGCCAGGATCTTATAATAAGGCAAAAGACAAGATCCTATACTTCACTAGATGTACAAACCGGGCTTTCTCTCCAGATGCCAAGAATGGAAGTGGTATAGAGAACTCTGAAATGGAATCTTGTGCATACAATACAGGTTAAAAAATGCTGTAATACCACAGAGAACAACAAAGAGCAGGACCTCTTAAGCGGTTAAAATTCCTTAAATAACAACTAGGATTTGTTCTATAACCATTTCAATTTCTGCTTACATGCAAAAAAGCAACAACAGACCAAGATCAAATCCTCAAGATGGTATCGAAGGACAAAAGAGCACCACAGAGTGCAGACACAAATGATTGGAAACTGATACTTTCAGTTTTCCGATTTGTCCGGAAGCAAGTAAGTCAAACCTCTTCATCAGAAAGGAAAATCTCTCCAAAATTTTGGGGAAAAGAGAGAAACTTGTTCCAATACAATTCTTACATCTCACCCTGACACTCGACAAAACCAACAAATATACGTCTTTGCTCTATTTCAATCCAGCATCAATAGAACGCGTTCGATCGATACAAGATTAATACCTAATAACATCCCTCAAATTACAGTAAGACTAACAAAGTATGATCAAGTCTTTGACGAGAGCTCGCTAGTCATACATACAGGAACATCAAAATATCATGAATGTATATTGTGCAACAACCTCGCAAATACACATGGGTGTAACGGAAATGGAACATAAAATACAAAGTGGGACGCTAATTCGAAAGTCTTGCAAACAACCTCACATTTCATGCCAAGGGCTCCCAAGCCTTGAGCCATAACATGATGTAAAAAAGAATCCCGTGGTGCACGATTTAGCAAAACTAATTGTGTCATTTTCACGACCAAACACCACACCATCATCAAAATTATCATCATCTATCCCTTACAAAAACATAACCAAAAGAACTGCGCAATTTACTCCATCAAACAAAATGACACGTAAACTCGACAAATTCGAATCGATTTCTACCCATGAACAAACAAAGACGACGATCCAGGTGCTACCCACATGGATAGGGTACAGTTCCTCTCCTTAAATTCTAAGAAAAACGATCAATATTTGCAGCCAGAAATTCTATACATGGATTAGACATCACATATTCGGATAACAAAAGCGGCCAAAAAAGCAAAAGCGGTTATCAAATATTACAAGTAGTACACAACGAATACAAATCACAATCACAATCATTACAAATTCAATACATCGACCCCATCACTGTCTCGAAATATCAAAGCCTTTTTCAAAATATAAAGAAAATATAAAGTGACAACAAAAAAGTACGGAATATAATAATACCCACCCAGCCACAAGGCGACATCCATGTTGATATCGCTGTTGAAGACGACCTGTGCGTGCAACAAATTCAGACATTTCTCCTCCTTATTTATCACCACCAACAGTCCCCATCAATCCTCATATCACTTTCAAACAATCCCTTTTAACACCCAAATTGACCCACCAATGAATTCGATTGAAACCGACCCAGAATCAGAGAACAATTCTTTGATTTTTGGGAACCCTTTTGCGAGAATTGAAAGATGCATCAACGCATTTGAGAGGGGATTGGTCGAAGCTTGGGGATGAGACAATTAGGGATTTGGGGGAAACGGAGATGTTGCCGGTGTTTTCTGTTTTCTCTAGTTTGTGTGTTTTTGTGAATTTTATTAGATTTGAGTAACAATTAGATTTAAATTATCGATGGGGGTTTTAACAGCAAAATATGATGTGGATTTATCCGACGCTATATTTTGAGGAATATATATTCATAGTAAATTTTAAAAGCTTTTAGCGTTGATTAAATAAATCATGTTGATTAATTTTATATCATTAAAAATATTTTTTAAAATATTTTATGGACTATTATAGAATATTCACAAATCGATACATACTTTTGTAAATTTAATTGGTTATATAATGACATTTATTATCCTCAAATTTTCTTTCATGAGAGAAAAATTATCATTTAAATGATAATAACACACTTTTAGACCCTTAGATTGCTTTGTGTCGAGGTGACTACTAGTGATTTAGGTATAGTATATCACCTTTTCAAAGATCAACAAGTCAACAAATCATATTTTCTTTATTTCAATTTAAGTATAATGTTTTAATTCTTTTCTTATGTGATAAATGAAACAATAGAAATACAATTCCAATATAATATGAGACGGGATGAGCATCGAATTAGCAGATGTATAATTGTTGGGATGCCCCAAAATATTTGGAGCATAAAAAATTCAAATTGAAAGAAAGATACCAAAAACTACCCAACCTACTAAATCCTTTACATGAAATAAGGATAAAAAGTTATTTTATCCATCTCTGAATGTACACCCAATGGATTATTTGATTCATAATGATGCAATGCAGCCAGACGAAGAAGACTGACCTCTACAAAAACAAAAAGGAGTAAATGATGAAGATTTAAAAAACGATTTAAGGTGGCATTGTCCACGAAGAAACCACCCGAAAGCCAAGCCACTATCGTATCTCCTATTACAGGTATAACGTTAGCTAAGCTTGTAATTACTGTAACTCCCCAAGAGCTCATCTGACCTCAAGGTAGTAAGTATCCTGTAAAAGCTGTCACAATCATTAATAAAAAAAAATACAGCCCCGAGACACAGAACAAATTCCTTAGGACTGCTAAAAATCCCATGACATAGACCACGAAAAATATGACTAAATTCAGTTAAAAAATAATAATTTCAAAACATCAATGTTTTAGAATTTAAAACAAATTTATGAAAAAAATTATTCTTGAATCGATCATTTTTGTTTTGAATTTATACTCATCCTTTGTTTTAATATAGTTAAATTATCTCATCATCTTCTTCTCTCTCATGATCTTTCTTAAACCCCACTTACATCCCATTATCTCTAAACAAATATTTTTTTCTATCAAATTACATACAAATTTAACACATATATAAAATCTCATATCGAGTTAAATCGTTATAATTAATAAATGAAACACTTCATGGTATGTGAAGAGTATATAACAAAATCCTAGGTTCTCCGCAATAACACATCATTTCATCATTCTAGAAAAGCCTCAATAACTAAATTTTTATTTTCTAAATTTAGAATATTGTGTGTGATTTAAATTCGTAAATTAAGTGAATGTTCAAGTATTTGTTGACCGTTGCAACAATATCTATAATCATAATATACTACTCCCTTCGTATCAAAAAATTTAGAAACTTAGACCGGAATTACAGGATGATTAAATATTATTTTTTGAGAAAATATCGTGAAATATCGTGAAACGTTAATGATAATAATACTAGAACTGTGTGCCAATAGAAAAATTAAAATCATATCCTTTAAATGAGTAACAAAACTCCTTAAATTATATGTTGATCAATATAAAAAGAGATAACCGTTATATTAATTATGGGACAATGATAATACTTATGACGAGCCCAATCCCGATACGTCTGGGGTTCGGGAGACGGGTCACGGCCTGGGGTGATGTCGCGAGGCTAGGGTAGGGTCGGGCGAGTCCGGTGGTGGTTGAATGATGGTTTAAAGTACACCTAATAAGGCTATGGGCTAATGTGCGTGATGGAAGACCTTTCTCAACTAGAGAACGAATTCCGGATTGTAGGTTATTTTAATTGTCACTTGCCCTTGACCTTCCCCAAGAAAAGGCAAGTGGAAAGGTTTTGAATGAACCCAAGCGGCAGTCAATGCTCTCTCTTTCGAAATCCATATAAGAACTTGCGTCTTAAGCGGATTGGGGATGAGATGCGGGAAGGGAAAAGAAGACAAGGATTGATTGTCCCAGAATGGAATACAACTCAACCAAAATGGGACTCTTTCGGCGGATTAGAAAGTTCTTCTATCGCGATCTTTCCTATGATTTCTCACCTCATGGAAAATCAAGAACAACGAATCAAGTTCACAGGGAGAAAACTCACTGTGTTTGGAATGATTATGTGCGAAAGTTTAGTTCTGTGTAATTGTCTCCATTTTATAGTATTGGCTCGTAACTGACAGGGTAATGTGGGGAATTTGAATTGAAGGGTCTGGGTTGTACCGGCAAGCATAAATTTGGGTTAATGATTGAGATGAATTAAGGAAAGAAATTGATTGGGGTCAGTTATTCAGGATAACGGTAGGAATTGAAAGGTCAAACATCTCAAAAGCCAAAAAGAATAAAATAATTTCGACGAAATTCAAATTTGTGACCTCTTGTTTAATTTAGTAAACCTCATTATTTCCATTATGCTAAGTTTGGTATACTTGATTAAGTTTTCCTCTAAATTTATTTTAAACGATATGAAAAGTTTATTTATTCCTTTTTTTATTTAATTCAAAAAATTCGGGCTATTACACTTTCAGATTCTCGGTCTTGATCAATATCGATCACAACTCCACAAGTTAAATCAATACGAACAATTAGAGCATACAACACAATTATCCATGAACATGTAAACCTTACACCATTATCATACAATAAAGAACATTGAGCATATCTAAGGTTATAATTCACCTCGAGATTTTCATTATAAAATCAGAATTCAAACCTCGTTCAAATCATCAAGATTAAAATTGAAAATACTTGTTTGAAAAATGCTCAACTTTTACTCTCCTCAAACTTGGTGTGATTCGATGAGTTTCAAAAACATTCTCAGTGTTTGTTAAGTAATTTTTCTGTAGCTACAAACAAGGAATATGGATGATCGTGGACATTGTGAAAGACAGGAGAAAAATTAGTCAAAACAGATTTTGATGAAGTCTCCTAAGTTTTAGGAATATTTCAACCATTTGGTTAAAACAATTTTTTCTTAAATCATCCACTACTCACCACTCTCAAAAGCATATTTTTCTTCATCAAAACTATACAGATAAAAACAGAAAATGTCTTTCAAAGATTATGGATCCGAAAAATCAGGGTTTCAAAACAGAAACAGTTACACACCCAAGAGACGACTCTTTCAAGACAAAAGAGACTGTTATTCAAAAATCATGTTTTTCATTCCATCATAAGTGCTCAATAATTCAACTGTAAGATAAAATGTGGTACCTCATTGTCCTTATACAAGTATCTAGATTATAGATCTTCAAATGCATCAATTAAATCTTGTGTTTTTCGTGAGTTGCTATTCCTTGATTCTCGAGGCCGTTCACTTGAACTCAGCACTTCAATGTTTGATCAAGTTTCAATCCATGATCTTCAGGTTATTTTGTGTGCGATACAAAAAATGTTCAGATCCATCGGTTAAAAGACTATGCTTTCCTTCAAGGTTCTAACCTAAATGTGCATTTACACACATATAAACTCAAAACATTATTAGTGCATATTTGTTTATTGTCATCAAAACACATAGGTTCAAACACATGGAAAATGAAGTGGCGATCGTCGACGATTAGGGTTTCATCCCAGCGGTAGAGATCGAAGGAGAGGAGTTTTTCATCCCAGCGGTAGAGATCAAACTCCTCGACAGTGAGCTCGTCTTCAATCCGGCTTTAACGGAGGTGATGAGGAAAAATGAATGACAGAGTGTGAAAGAGAGGGTGATGATTTGGTGTGGAGGTGTGGATTCTTGCTTCATTTTCAATGGTTTCATAGGGGGCAAACATGACTTTACACATTCTCCGTTAACAGTAGGAGGCAAGATTTGATAGTGGCATTTAGGTCCCATAGATCAGAAAGGTATTTGTCTATTTTTTTAAGTTTGGAGCTGTAAGTACAAATTGAAAAAAATAATTCAATGAGGTTTTATGCATTTTTTCCTGAGAAAAAAAACCCATCATGTTCATGCACCTTATGAAAGAAGCACAGCTAGCTTTTGTATATGACCTTGCCACAGCAGTGGATATCAGAACACAATCAAAAACAGTTTTCGACGGTCAATTGACCATGACAAAATTACTCGAGAAGAATGATATCAATCAACAAGGCGTCCCATATATCGAGCTGTGAACTAAACAAAACATAGAGCCAGGAATTAAGGAAACATCGGCAAGACAATAACAAACACCAGAGGAATGTGCTAGTCCATGTATAGACGAGGCGAATTCACACATTCAGGATTGATCATAAATCATACAGCTCACATTTAGTACTGATCATAACGATAAACTAATTTAGGCAGAGATCAAGAAAGAACCACGGAGAAAAATAGCCGGGCACCATACATATGTTGTTTTCCTCACAATTCATAGGGCAAGTCGAACTTCGCATTATCAGAACTGATCATTAGCATAATACAAAATGAGAACGTTCCAAGGTGAAAGGAGGGCATGTTACATGTACGGTGTGCTGTGCACGCATATACGTTGCAGATTGAAACTGATAAACCGAGAGAGAACAGGATGTGACCAGATTCTGAAGGTTGAACATTCTTAGAAATCACGGTCGTATAAACACAGGAAATGATTCAAGAAAGAGTAGGCAAAGCAAAGCTTTGGAGGCAAGGATACATGATTTGAACCACTGAGTAACTAAAGGAAGAGCAATGCTACGAACATACTAATAAACCATGTTTCACATAAAAGAGTGACCTGACAGCATGAACATGGTGAATCCACGATCTATTTCTCCGGCCAATGATCTGACATGAAATCTGTCTCTTCTAAAAATTTAACAGATCACAGATTGGAAGAGAACACTTTTCTTGAACCTCTCTAACCATCGGCACTTTCCTTGAACACCTCTGAGGAATCCCATGACAATAATTTTTACCAGTAATCCCCACAAGAGCATAGTCCTCCCTTGAAATGATGAAATCGCTTGTTGTCCCGGACAATTAACTCCCTGCCAACAATCCTGGACATGATCTTGATAGCATTGTGACAGTCTCCGCAGATACGCAAGTTCTTCATGATTCTGAGAGGCGTCCTAGGAGGAGTACTGATTAGACCATATGCAATGGCTAAACGCTCGCTGTGATACAACAGAGACTGCTCCTTGGCTTCCTGATCAATGTCATGAAGAACATATCTCGTATCCGGCACATAAACTTGTTCTTTCAATGAGGCTATATATTTCGGATCATCTTTGTAGAGGTAGGGACTCTTGAATTCAGCTAGCCTATTCCTTCCGTCTAGCATGTTAATCGACATGCGCCGTTTGAGCGGCGGAGTTGGGAGTTTCTTAGGATCTGCCTTCGAAGGATCAAGCTCAACTAATAACTCCTCTGCATAATCTTCAAGGTCGACATCCCCGTGAATTCTTGCATAATACTTCAACGATTCCCAAATTTCCACGGTTGGCTCCATTGGCAATTTCTCTATATACTCAAGAAGCTCCACAAGATGCCCAGACGAACCAAGCACATCCATGAGCCCAAGGTAATGCTCCATTCCGGGCTCAATTCCATAGACAGTTTTCATCTCTGAAAAGTGAATAAACCCTTCTTCAACAGCTTCTGCGCTCGCACAGGCAGCTAATACAAGAAGATATGTGTCACTAGTTGGCTTCAAGTCCAACTCCCTCATCTTCTCAAACAGCTGAAGCCCCTCATCCCCAAGAGCATTATCAGCATACCCTTTTATCATCAAATGCCACGAATGCATATCCCTATCCGGTACATGATCAAACACCCTCCGCGCATCCACCATGCTGCCACATTTACCATACATCTCAAGAACCTTATTGTTCAGCCTAAGCTCACCCCTAAAAGGCGATCTCAAGAAGAAGTCATGCACCTTCTTCGCATCTTCAAGACCCTTCGGATTCCCACACTTTTCAAAAAGCACCGCAAAGCACTCCCTATCCGCCTTTACTCCATTTCCCATCAGCTCAATCACATCCTTAACCTTCCCCTCCACAGCCAAACTCATCAGATCCCTATCCTCAGCAGCACCTGCCACCTCACTTCCAGAATTCTGATTGCTCCACTGATTAGGCCCCTGCTGTTGCTGATTCTCCCGGCCAACATTCGGGTTCCTAGGATCCGTTGGTCCTTGCTGATAACTCTGATTCGTACCAGGCTGGTTCTGAATCGGGTTCCTGGGATAAGTCTGTCCTTGCTGATAACTCTGAGTCGAACCAGGCTGATTCGGGGTCGGGGTCCTAGGATATGTCACTCCTTGTTGATAACTCTGATAACCAGGCTGATTCGGACTGTTCCTAGGATACGCCGGCCCTTGCTGATAATTTGGATCGGGACCAGGCAGGTTCAGACTTGGGTTCCTAGGATACGCTGGGGGCCTTGGCTGATAACTCTGATTCGAACCGGGCAGGTACGAGTTGGGATTCACTCCTTGCTGATAACCCTGATTCGAACCGGGCTGATTCGGATAAGTCGGGACCCGCTGATAACCCTGATTCACACTAGGCTGAGCTTGCTGCCGCTGGGGCTGCTGATAACCCGCCTGATTAGAATTCCCCATTTGAGGGTACCCCTGATTTGTGTTCCCAGATTGAGGATAACCAAGATTAGGGTTTCCTCCAAAACCCTGATTAGGGTTTCCACCAACACCAAAATTAGGGTTTCCACCAACTGGCCCAAACCCGTTACTCTGATCATGAAACTCGAAGGGCCCATCACTCGATCGAGACCGATTAGGCGGAGCAGGAGTCCAATCGGAGTTGGCATTGGCAGAGGTGGAGAGGTATTTTGATGCTTTGTTTGATAACAAGTGGTGGGATTTGAAGGGAGGGAGATGGCGAGGAGGGGTGAGAGTGCGTACCTTGATGAGGGAGGAGAGGGAATAGGAGAGGAGAGCGCGACGGAGAGTAACTACCATGGCTGCCGCCATTATGGGCGGTGATGGTGAAAGGCCCTAAACCCTCACTCGGTGGGGTTTGATGTGTGTGTGTGTGTGTGAGAGAGAGAGAGAGACATGTTTGCTCGTTTGTTATTGTGAGCTTTGTGTGGGTGACACAGATGAACTTTCATAGTCCCATCTCACATGACACTATCCAATGTTGTTTTTCATGAACTTGTCATCGTGACGAACTATCATTGTATCGTTTCGCATGCATATAAATATTATCAAACTCGCTTGATAAATATATATCATGATATATTAAAATTTAGATGTATTTAATATAAATTAACGGTTAAAATTTAAATATAATATAAATATACATCTTATGATTAATATCAAATAATTAAGAAACCCATCAACATCAAGTAGGCCCAAATCCCAAAATATATCAATCACTAACATTTGACCTTGATCTTTTATTTATATTAGATATATCTAATTTTAAATATGTCATGATATACATTCGTTTTTTTCTATCAGAATATATGAATAGGATATTCCATATCAAATGTCTTGGTTTATATAGACGAAAGAGATATACTCGGCTAGTCTTAGTTAAAAAAGAAGCTCAACATAAACATCGAAACATTTTCTATGTAACGTCCTCGATGGAACGATTGATGTCGAATTTCATACCGAGAGATTACTCATCTACTACATAAAATCAAGACAACCACCTATTCTACGTCGATGAAAACATAGATAATAATATTTTTTTTTTATCTTTGTTGGTAGAAATAAATAACAATATAATACTCCTAACAAAATTATTGCATTGCTTTATCAAAATGGTTCGTCCCAAACCATTGACAGCCATTATCTTTCTTAAAACAGATTGCATGAACCTTATCATTCTCATTCCTCTTAAAATTATATTAAATTTAACTTCGCTTGTATAAAGTGCAAGAGACTTCTTGAACTGCTTTGCGCCATCAGAAAAAAAAATTGACCAACATTTTGAATCAAATTTGACAAATGAGAAGAAGGCAAAGGTTAATCACAATTGCTCGATGAACCAACATCCAGCTGAAGTAACGACTCACGCACAACATCATCATTAAAATCATCATTTATCATAAAATGTTGAAAATGATTGGAAATTAGAGCCCTAGAAATCCGTTCGCCAGCAAAATAACCCAGACGCATTGTATCATTATAGTAATGCACTGTATTATTATATTGACGCACTTTATGAGATTGTGAGATACTGTTAATAACTAGTCGTACTTTTTCTTTAAACTGGCATACTGATTCATTTTCAGGATCTGAAAAAACACTGAACCACAACAATCCAAACCAACTCCACTACACACAATATTCACATCAGTTGATAATAAACGATGACATTTCGAGAGCTCAAATAACATCATCAAATCCTCTTGATTATTCAACAAGCATCGTTCATGATCCGGAATTGAATAATACAAATTGAATTCATTCGATAAGGAGATTTTGAAATGATCTTATACCTTTTCAATAACATATTCGAAATCGAAATCCGAATGGCATAAAAACAAACGAGATATAGCACCAAATTTATAAACAAAGATGATCTTATCCATTGAAACGGGAACGAAAATGATGATCACTATGATGATGATGATTTCGAACAATTTTTCTTGATGATCACGGTTTTTTGTTATCAATTTCGAATGAGCAATCTGTTGAAAACCCTACGTTTTGAAAAAAAACACAATGAAAAAGGCGCGGGTTTGTTTTTGGGAAATTTGAAACTGTATCAAATGAGAATTATTTTAACATGCTGTATAGAATTAGAATTATTTTGTAAAATATGTATCCTAGAAGAGTTTTCTGAAAATAATTTCTTAATGGTTGAACAAATACATCCATAGAATAATCATCTATCACAAGTGTGCTCGTACTTTCAATCCTCAAGAATGTACCGTTCACATCGTCCAATAAGCAAGTTGATAATTAACATCTAGTTTTCTCATCAACTTTGTTCTTCGTCTACGATATAGCAACTTTCACGTAGAAGACGTATCCTGCCTATCATCTATACAGGAAAAACAATGCGGCTTGCAAAAGCATGAATGAATTGAACTGAAGATAATCATTTCATCAAATCCTTTCAAGGCTTCTCAGTATCCTTTGATAATCCTTGATGCTGATATATATGTTCCAAAAACTCCACAGATGAGACCGAAGACGATAATCGCAACGCAGATGGTAACCTGAAAGAGAAAAAAATTCATAAATGGCGATATCCAACACAAAGATAATAGGGACGCATCCATCCTACTCTAGTTTCGATAACATGACAGATCAGTTCTCTGCAGGGAGACCAAAAAAAGAAAAAAAAGAAAAAAGAAAAAAACCTAAGCGAGAGGAAAGCTAAAGCATGAATCTAATCTGATCTTCCATGTCACCTGACCTTCTGCGAATGTTGGTATGTTCTTGAGAACCCAAGACCGCTATCCTTTGGACATGCACTATATAAATTTGCTGAAAGAGAGTCTAACATCCAAACTTCTATTTTGGGTAAAATCTATATCATACATCAACCAATAGATGGACTCAATGAAAAGATAATCATGTCCCCATCATTTCAAATATAAGTTCCTTCACCGTCATAATATAGACTGGACGTTCAATCTTTGAACCAGTTAGAATATCACCAATGTATTCACATCTTATATATCACTTAACTCTCTCTATGCTACTCCACACATGAAACAAAAACCAGGATCTCTACATTAAACCACATACCAAAAAAATAAAACAAAAATGAAAACAAAGAAAAAAGAGAACACTTCCAAGCATTTCTTCAAGCTTAACTGAAGAGAAGAATATGACAGGGCCAATGCCATGGAGTTGCTGCTACTCCTATGTCGTCATACCTGTGTGTTGGTAGCTTTCTTTTTGGTTAATTTTAAGAAGCATAGAACCGGCATTATCACCGCCTGCATCCAGAGGATTGACCTTATTCATGTGAGAATGCCATTGGACAGATTATGTAAATCTGATACTAAAGATGATTGATGATGAAACTAAATGGGCTGCTGAAGTGTTGGTGTCATTTATTCCAATATATCATGGACGAGAGAAAATTGTATCCTGCTTACCAGAAGCACACAGAGAAGCGATCCGATTAGAGCCATCAGAGTGCCTGCAAAACCATGCCCATAGTTAGAGCCTTAGAGGATGATTTACTAAAAAATTATCATTTATACCAAAAATCAGAGAAGTATCCTCAACTATGGCAACATTTTGCATCTCCAAAAGTTCACTATACTCGCATGCTATGTTAGAGCTTCTACAAACCAAAGTGAGCTCTAGAAATATCCCCACAAAAGGGTGATTATCTTATTAAATTATGGACGGAATTCACGAGAATCTTACTTTGACTCTTGACGATATTAGAATTCATATCAGAAAAGCAATACTTACTGAAGAAAGGAATCAGAAAAGCAATGCAGACGGTTGACATCACGAGAACAGTCCGAAGCATAATGAAACACGACAAACTATTAGCAAATCTCACAGGTAGCAGCTCCTCTATGCTTCTAGCAAGCGGATTCATCAGCAAAGCAAACTTGTTCAATGTAAAGGAAAACCAAGGAAATAAACATTCATCGGTCCAATACGAGTGAGAACAATGAAAATTTAAATATGGAAGCAACCCATCACAACTTTAATCAACGCAGAAAGGATATTTTGTCAAGGGGCTGATGACCTGCACCAAAGAAAATCAGTTTAAGAATGAGAATATGATGATGCAATGAGTACAGGATGAAGAGCATAGCAATTTGAAAGTGAGTCACTCACAATAGTCCACAGTGCAATCTTGGACACCAAAGCATGTTTCGGCATATTTAGAGTGATCTGTGACATTGTCCCTTCACCAAACATGAGAAATCCCATGATTGCAACACTTCCATATATTACAACGCAGAGAAGAAAGCTGCACAGAGAGATATGAGTAAAGATCAGTGCAACACAAAACAGAGCAATTAAAAATGACCTTTAAGCTCAACGCCAAGGTTTTAATTTATAGCACAATTGAATTTTGTATGGAGACTTATCCTGCGATAAAGAGAGATGTTGTGGAAACTAGAAAATTCGTTACCAAGACACCCTTTACATGAGTGGCTGACGGACGGACCAAGTGCATTCCACTATAAGAAAAAACGTACGATTGATGGAAGTAATAATAAGGTGCAAATATGCAATCAGTTGTACTCGTACCATATAGTCATTGCCTTGGTGTATTTCCTCTTATCAGCCATGGACTGGTATATATTTGGGAAAACAGAATGTCCTGCATAGCAAAATGCAAATACACCAAAACCAAACGGGACTCCGTCCCAGTTCACAAAGTTCCCCTTGTGATGAAAACCGATTCCACCCGCTGTCCCGAGAAAGAACAGACAGACAGCAATCAAGACAGTCGTAATCACTCCACCAGCTGTAAACCAGGAAAAAAAAGGAGACCAGGAAAGCTATCATATAGGATCATATCATATCAGGGAAGAAGAAAATGAAAATGCATGATATATAAGTTCTAGACAGAATATCTACGAAACCTGAAATGAGTGAAATGAGGCGTAGATCCTTCAACCAAACTGTGGGTAGAACGAGTAGAGCACTTAGTAATGCAAAGAAATGCCTGGTGTCCAGGTGGAAGGCGCTGAAATCGAAAGCCACCCCAGGAAATAGCCTGGCAAGGTTGTCACCCTCCAATATTATGAATTCTACGCAATATGACTGCATTGTGAAAATTCTTGATCAATGTGAGCCACGACTGAGCAATGAGGTCATCTTATAAGCAATAAAATGATGAAAGCCAATGGAGTCACTTACATATAGCTCTATGTATAGAATAACCTGGCACAGTGACAAACGCAAAAGAAAATCAGAGGATAGGATACAAGTAATTCGAAACAAGGCAAGGAAGAAGTTGGGCATAATCAAGTAATAACACAATGATATAAAATCACCACAGATCAAAATATGGCTTTCAGAATTTCACAAAACTTTTAAATGTAAGAATTTATAGCTTAACCAACTCACAGATATAAAAAGACGCCCGTACTTTCCAAAGGCAGCTTCTCCCAGGTCGGGATAACTAAAAAGCCCTTCCTTGCTCTCAAGGCAATGTCTCATGAGCGTAGCGGTATAGCCACATATGATAGCGAACAAGATCAGAAGAATAACACTTATCCACCCAGCTTCTTTTATTGTATAAGGCGTAGATAGAAGTCCAACACCAACCATCACATTTATCGCTACATGAAACAATAAACTCAATTATAGAAAACCCAAATAATCATGATTTATGGCTTAATTGAATCCATGTCTAGAAATGTGCTCACTATTAAATACAGTTTGAGTGCAGCTACATCCCTGCACCACGGGAACTTCTGCAGTTGGATAGTCAAGCAGGGATGACTTCGCGGACAGTATTGACAAGGAGCTAGGAGTCTTCACAATATCTTCTCTATGATATTCCTTTCCATGCTCAGGAAGCAAAGGGACTTTCTCATCGACGTCAAGGCTACTTTTACTATTGTTCAGATATCTGAGACTTGATGTACGTCCAAGGATAGATAAATTAGGAGATGCAGCAATTGTGTAGGAGTCCGTAGCTTCTCTGTCAACAAACAGGAATAAGGGTCATGCATCCATGAGATACTAAATGAGCTGATGAGCTCCGTATCGTTCAAATTGCATAAAGAGACCTCGGAGTTGGCACGGACCATCAGCTGATTCACGTGGTTAAACTCCAAAACGTAGAATCTAAGAGGACAAGAAGTACGGGTACGCTCTGATGCAATTTTTTACGCTTTCAGAAACTCAGTTTCTTCAAAGAAAAAAATAAAGCTATGAGCAAAAAGAAAAAAAAGAGAGAGCAGATTCCAAGAAACATTTATAGATGGTTAATACACATAAAAGGCTAAAGCATGATCTCTACTTTATACAAGGATATCCTTGTAGATCATGAATCTGTAGGAACTCGCAGCACAGGACGTGTTTAACTGTTCCCCACAGGCATAGCTTATGGGTTACCCATACCCTTACATTCCTCATCCAGAGATGATATACCTTAATGTGATTTGCAAGAAAAAATCCATATATATTACCGGAAAGGCATACCTAGTCACTATACCACGATTACCCATTAGACTTGAACTACAGGAGTTTTAAACTTGGTGACAGACTTATCCTAGTGTCGCATTTGCTATAATAATGTCTACCCACATCTATGTAAAGGCATCTTTCAACTCTCAAGTAACAGTATCATGAACAAAACATACAAAAGAGACTACAATCAACACTGTTTCAAGACCAAAAAGATATTCTTTCCCCCTCTATTATCCAAAGACAAAATATACAGTACCCATAATTGCTCTGCCAAAGAACAAACATTCCCATGCCCAACACTGACCCCCAAAACAGAAGATTACCTAAAACTTTGAGGCCAATGCTGAGAACTGAAAGGGGCAGAAACTTCATCATCATCTTCACCATTGCTGCATCCATCACCTTCTTCATCATCTTCAAAATCATCAACACCATTTTCCTCAACATCATTCTCATCCTCCATTTCAAAAACCTGATCTTTCTCCTTCTCATCCTCCATTTCTCTTCTACCCATCATCTAAAACAAAGAAACAAAACAACCCAATTGCCCACACACCCTGAAACCTCAAACTTTGATCCAAAAATTTCCCCTAAACGACAATATAAATGGTATCACAACATGGGTTTGTCCAAAAAAAAAAAAAACCCTAACAAAATCAAGATTTGATATGTGATTTTTCCCTAAACGACATTGAAAATGTTATCTTGATATGGGTTCTGTCGAGTGATTGGTTGTTGATGAAAATCATGGAAAATGGGACAAGTGGGGATCCAGAGAGGACGAGAATGTCGTGATATGTCTAGACAGAATCGAGAGGGTGGCACCGATGGTGACAACTTCGGCTTGCTGGCTCAAATTTGAACTTTTGATTTTGGTTTCAATCAAGTTCTAATCATGATTAAGGTGTGTTCAAATGGTAACTGATTTAATGATGTGAATCATCATTCAAAATTTGTACTATACTTGTAATACATGAATGTTTGTCCAAGTCTCAGCATTTAATAAGACCAGTAATTCATCATTAGAGACGCGTATCATGACCTGATATGTAATATTATAACCTAACTTCGACAAAAGCACGTAAGAACTAAGAAGGGCCTCCAAATTGGTAACCGATGTTGTCAAAGGTTCAAAGCCTTGATCCTGGTTTCGCCGGTAGTTTGAGTACCGAAAGGCTAGATCCTGGTTTCGCCCGTATTCTAGCAATTCATATCTTTTTGATGGCAAGGAAGAACTTCACAAGTCACAAACAAAAGAATTGCTTTGCTTCATGCACAGGAAATGCATCCTGCTATTGACCACTTGACTAGGCAGGCTATGCTTTTGCAATAGCTTTCTTCTTTGCTCAAAAGGCGGATGCAAATGAGACATTACTCCCTTCATTTGAGGGTTCACAAAATCATCGAAATTCATTGAAGAGAAGCAGAAATCATATGGGTCAGCTCCTCAACAAGCTAGCTCCTGGTAAGTTCCTACATCGTATGGGTCTGGTGGCATTGTTTCCGACCATGGTAAAGCTGAGCACATTTTTTTCCCCACTCGGCTTAACACAGGAGTCGGATGTGGTTTTGATGGCAACATCAAGTCTATTATGTATATACATATGTTTGCTTTCGAAATGGTAACAAACTAACAATAGGGTTCGAGACAGATCCAGGAAAGTAACCGGTATCTTAGCATGATATTGATAGCTCCTACATTAGCAACCGCCCCTTGAAATTTCCACCATCGAACTTTGAGACAGGAAACGAGCAAAAGAAGGCAGAAGAAATTGCAGCGATAGCCGAAAAATACTATGATGAGATGACAAAAGAATGGAGCGCAGCAGAATTCTATAGAGCAGTTTGTGAAGCAGTGGAGTAATCTCTTTTCCTTTATTCTTTGTTTCCCCCCTTTGCTCGTATTCAATCCAGCAGATCATACTTAATTACAAGAAGACTTTGAAAATGCATGATTATTGTTTCTGATTATGCCGTGGTAAGTGTTTAACAGGCATATCAACAAGATTGCGGGCAACACTCAATTTCGAGTACCTAAAACGACGACACTCGAACAAGCATATGATGTATGTATACATGTTGCTTTTCTGAACTGATGTGATCTCCAATATTTGTGGCTATTTATGCTAGCATTTATCAAGAATGAAGATAGACAATAGAAACCATGATCCGACCTTAGGTGGACAACAATTGTGAGAGTTGATGCTATAAGTTATAACTGAAACGGTCAAGTTTCATCTCGATGATCAGAGTTCAAATCCTGATTGAGACAAACTTAACCAGTCAGCCAAATTCGTCGTTATTTCTTATTCGTGTTTTCCACAGAAACACCACCAAGGTAAAGGCAAGTCACTGACAAAAGAGGAGTTCCAAAGGATCCTACAGGATGTGATCATGGACACAGGATTAACAGGCATCGGAGCCAAGGACACTCTCTTCTACATTTTCGGAGTTCCCTCAGCCGCTCTGTTCTTGAAACAAGCAGTGATTCCCAAGCTCATCCCCAATGAGATCTTCATCCCCGGCGTCACCTCAGCAACCGTGTTCGTTCTTGCTAAACTCAACAAAATCTGAAGCAAATCACCGATGCCTTCCTTTCTGATTATTTTATTCGTTTGATATCGTTGTAGTTTTTCTCTTTATAAGTGTGCGAACTACATGAAAAATATACGACTCTTTGGCGCTTGCTGTTATGTCATCTGTACCTCGGCACATATCAACAAAATTGTTCATTTTTCTCTTCTAAAATCATGAACATTGTTGCAACTAAGAAGCTGAATTACAACGATATCAAACGACTCTTTGGCGCTTGCTGTTATGTCATCTGTACCTCGGCACATATCAACAAAATTGTTCATTTTTCTCTTCTAAAATCATGAACATTGTTGCAACTAAGAAGCTGAATTACAACGATATCAAACGACTCTTTGGCGCTTGCTGTTATGTCATCTGTACCTCGGCACATATCAACAAAATTGTTCATTTTTCTCTTCTAAAATCATGAACATTGTTGCAACTAAGAAGCTGAATTACAACGATATCAAACGACTCTTTGGCGCTTGCTGTTATGTCATCTGTACCTCGGCACATATCAACAAAATTGTTCATTTTTCTCTTCTAAAATCATGAACATTGTTGCAACTAAGAAGCTGAGAAATCCACAGTAACACTAAACAATAACTTGAAACATATTTTTATCAAATTTGATCTCTTCCATCGTATCCGACCCATCGTAACGGGGATTGAAGTTTTCTCTTAACCTTGTGTGACATACCAAATCCAAGATGTGTTACTTCTACTGCCCCATGTCATCTCTAATATTCACGTTCAAAACTTATTTACACAAATAATTCACACCGACGACGAGACAACATAAGTACTCTCTATAAATTTCATGCCCAACGAAAACGTTTGGGGAATTTTACATGAATCACTACCAACTTGACTATCTATATCGATGGGTTTTTCTTATAAGGTCTGTTAAAGCTAATCAACATCCACCTTTATTCATCTTCTTCTCTCCCCTACTAAACACATGTTAATTGTGTTGTCTTATGCTAATAGTCTAAATTTTGTTGTCTATATAAAGGGAGTAATTCTCCTTATAACAACATTACAACAACACAAAGTAGCTCAAGCAAAGCAAACTTAGACCCTAGAGAAAATAGGTGCTGAGTATTTAAACACAAAAGTGTTGTGTATCTAGAATGTATTCAAATAAAAGTGTGATATAATTTGTGAGTGTTAAACATATTTAGAGTGTGTTTATTTTATAAAATATACGAGTTTATAATATTATACTCTTATTAGAATTTATCTTTCTTGATATATTTTGGTTCTGTAGATCCAATTTTTCAACAAGATCTTCCATTAAAATCTTGTGAACCTTAGTTACAAACCAAAGTACTCCCTCTATTTCAAAATTATTACAATATTTTGAGCTGAATGTAAAGTTTGACACGCGTGCAACGACGATCAAACGTAATTTTTATAAATTTATCGTGAAATATCTATGATTGTATAAGTTATACTTCAATGTAATAAATATTATGAAACGATCAGATATAATATAAAAATAAGATTTTATATTTATATTAAAAAATACAAAATATTTAAATGTAGGTAAGAATCACAAAGGAAGGTAGTACTAGTTTAACCTAGGAAGACCCCAGTTGCTCTTATTCCAAGTAAATCATACCCTGCTTTCGAAATGGGGAGGTTTTTGAGAGTCTTGCCGGAGATGGGCTCATCCCGCTTCCATTTTCCTTCTCCGCCAAATCCGTATCCGTATCCGTCGAAGAAGACTTCCCCGATACCGACGCTGTCGTAATTGACGGTATATTCATTCTCTGACAAACATCAATTTCACTTCCCTATATTATGCTTTTGCTTCAAAGTTTCTATTGTAGAACCCTTTATTTTTATTTTTATTTTTCTATTACCAACACTACATTCATTTTTTATTTATTTTTGTTCTTTTTTATGTTGGTAAAGACGAAGGGTTTCTGTGCAGTATAACATTTGTGTGAGATATAAAATAGGAATCAGATTAACGACTGTGATTAAGACACAATTTCGTGTATGATCCAGAATTTTCATCCTCTGTTTTAAGCTAAGTTGTAGATGTTTTTATTTAAGGTGTAGATAATGAGTGTGTTAGATATTAGTTTGTTGATGTTATGTTATTTTAAATCTGGAGAATTATGGAAATCATATTCGGATTGATTAATAAATTTGTAATGGTTTTTTTGATGATGAATTTGTTGTGGGTTTTTTGGAATCGAGTGTATGAAACATTTTGATGAAATCAAGTGTATGAAACATTTTGATGGGGTTTCCGGAGGTATAAAATATAAAGATATTCGAATTATGTGAATTTTGTTTTTTCAATGAAATTTGAAATGAAAGTAATCAATGGTGATTGGCATTAAAATATAAGATACTACGAATTCAAGGGAGTTTTATACCGGAATCGGATGTGGGTGTGAAATGTTTTCAGAAGACGTTGACTAAAAATGTAATGGAGAGTTGGATTGGGGTTGTAAAAAATACATTAACCAAAAAAGGAAAATTTATAAAATATTTTTGTCATTGCTTTTATTTTCTAAATATGGTGATTGAATGGAGTAAGTATCGCTCAATTGTAATAAGGATCCTCACCGTTTTTCTACGGCCACCATTGCATTTGCAAATTATCACGAAGTGCCGCAAACAAATTCTAGAGGTGGATAATTCTGTCAAAAGGACTCGAATATTGGTTTTGATTTAGCTCACGGAGATCACCATTGCTTTTGATCATGAGACAGAGAGAAACCAAAACAGAAATTTAGACAGAAATAGGGAGAAAAAAGGGGAAAGCAGGGGATGTTATTGATCGTAGATGGGGTTTTGAGTTTCCTAGGATAGAAAATGGTGAAGGGAACAGGAAGATTTCGTGTTTGATCTAAAGCATGAGCAAAGATTCCTGTGGAATGGCAAAAGCATGGGAGGCAACATTGCGCAAGACGCAGGCACTGGCGAAGAAAAGGGCACACAGCATATTCGGATCGATGTCCATAGCCCATGTCAACGACGAATTTGAGGAAGAATCTAATTATGAAAACAAAAGCAACCATTACGTCATGATCAATGATAGCGAGCCCTACCATGTCGAGAAGTTTTTGCCAAATGGAGATTATTATGTTGGGCATTGGTTCGAGAATTGCCCGCATGGTCATGGTAAGTATATATGGACCGATGGGTGTATGTATGTAGGAGACTGGTTTAGAGGGCAAGCCATAGGGAAAGGACAGTTTACTTGGCCGTCTGGGGCGACATATGAAGGCGAGTTCAAGAGCGGGTATATGGATGGGAAGGGTACATACACGGGGCCGAACGGGGAGACCTATAAGGGATTTTGGGTCATGAACATGAAGCATGGTCAAGGGAATTTGAGTTTCGGGAATGGTGATTGTTATGATGGGGAATGGAGGCATGGAGTGCAAGAAGGTCAAGGGAGATACATATGGAGTAATGGGAGTTATTACAACGGGGAATGGAGGAATGGCTCGATCTGTGGTCTGGGAACATTGGCATGGAGCAATGGTGATCATTTCGAGGGGAATTGGGAAGACGGGGATCCTAGAGGAGATGGCGTCTTTAGATGGCAAAACGGGAGTTATTTTGAAGGAAGTTGGAGCGAGGATCCTACAGAACATAATGGAACTTACCATCTCTCGGAGTCACCGGATGATGATGGTACAAGTTGGGATGCTGACAGAGTCCTTAGCGAGATCCTGAGTGCGGTCAAGGTTTGCCAGGTCGAGAAAATCCCTGTCTTTCCGTCGCAGAAGAAGTTGGCAGCTTGGAGGTCACCTAAGGCGGCAGAGGCAAGGATTAGGCCAGGGAGGATGTCTGTCGACTCAAAGATGCATATTTGGGATACGGAAGGGAGTGTTTCTAGCGAGGGGAGTACCAGGAATTCGTTGGGAGGGAGAGACGTGGAGTTAGAAGGTCTAAATCTTGAGCATGGCGGTTGTCCAAAGATATCGACAGGGAGGCCTCTAAGAGTACCGAAAGTAGGGAAGAAACCAGGGGAGATCATTACTAAAGGACATAAAAACTATGAGCTTATGCTTAACCTTCAATTAGGGATCAGGTACTTTCAAAGGTGATTGTAACATGTTCATAATTGGTGTCGGCATGTTTGTTCTTTTTAGCATTCAGTTCTACATTGGATGAACTTCCGTATACATATTGAAAGGTCTATGAGACAGGCTCTCTATCCTACAATTTCAATTATGATTTGAACCGATCACCAATATATGACAACTGAATGCGGAATATGTTGGCTGCATTGTATTGACTCCATGTTTCTCCTCGTGGTTGCTAGGAATCTAAAGGCCTTTTACATCCCAAATAGATACATTGCATATTCTTCTAGTATGTTGTTTTTACCTGTTGCTCTCACATCTTCCTATCATGGAACACCTTTTATGTGTCGATATTCGTTACAAATGTAGCAGTGTAAATACAGGCATGCTGTAGGGAGGCAGGCCCCTTCGACGTCCCTTGACTTGAAGGCATCAGCTTTTGATCCCAAGGAAAAGTACTGGACAAGGTTCCCGCCTGAGGGCTCAAAGTACACTCCGCCACATAGCTCCACCGAATTCAAATGGAAAGATTACTGCCCTTTAGTTTTCAGGTTAGCATAAGCAAATCCCGTATTCATCACATACATTTACTTGGTATGATGGTAAGAGTCATAAGTTCTTGTAGCCGATAACATGTCTCAATCCCCTCTCAGAGCACTGAGGAAGCTGTTCAAAGTTGATGCGGCAGATTATATGCTATCGATTTGTGGGAACAAAGCTCTTAGAGAGCTCTCTTCGCCAGGCAAGAGTGGAAGCTTCTTTTACTTGAGCAGTGATGACCGGTACATGATCAAAACGATGAAGAAGGCCGAAGTGAAAGTGAGCTCTCTGTTCTTTTCCTACTTGTATGCTTATAAACTTCACCTCGAGAAAAGAACAGTTCTGACAACAATGACTTCGACAGTAGTTTTTTTTTCTTTCGATCTTAGCGCTTCTGACTTTTAGAAAGTGAACTATGAAATGATTAACATTCCTCGTGCGAAAGTCAGGTTCTTCCTTTTTTCTTTCTATGATTTGATGTTGGCCTTTCTTGTTCTGTGAGCGTAGGTGCTTCTTAGAATGCTGTCAGCCTACTATAATCACGTACGTGCATTTGACAACACACTGGTGACAAAGTTCTTCGGTCTTCACAGTGTGAAACTAACCGGACCGATACAAAAGAAAGTAAGATTATTGATTTCAGCATATATATTTACATGTTCTGAGCGCTGTTTACATATGTTAGAGAACCGTGTTTTTTCCTACAGAGTTCCTCTTTTTTATCACTGAGAATTGCGTATGTTTGCAGGTTCGCTTCATAATAATGGGGAATCTCTTCTGCACCAAATACACAATCCATAGACGCTTTGACTTGAAAGGATCTTCACTTGGAAGAACGACGGACAAGCCTGAGGAAGAGATGGATGCAAGCACCATACTCAAGGACCTTGATCTAAACTTCATATTTCGTCTGCAGAAATCATGGTTCCAAGATTTTTGCAGGTTAAATTACACTTCATTCATAGTCAATTGTTTTCTTGGTCCTTGTCATCTTGATCTATATATCACCTTCTGGAATCACGTCGTGACAATCTGTCATGCCCATGCACGAAAAAAAGGCACAACTTTTTTTTGTATGGTGGATGTCAGCTATATAGATGTGATGATTTACCATACTTTTTATGTTAGCCAAATGATTCCATTGCGAGTTTCATTTCTCACTTGTTGCGCCATTCGGATTTGACAGGCAAGTTGACAGAGACTGCGAATTTCTTGAGAACGAGAGAATCATGGATTACAGTTTGCTTGTAGGACTTCACTTTAGAGAAGCATCAAAAGCGGGGGATCTTATACCATCTGGAGCTCGCACACCTATCGGTAAGTTCTATACAATTCTCAGATTCAAAAGTTTCTTATTTCCGTACTCCAGGAATTCACTCTATAAGCATTCAATCGTTAGCGACTATGACTTCTCATATCATCAAAAATTTAACTCCTGGAAATCCTCTTTATGAGAAACCCTCTTCTGATTAAATAGCCATTTATGACCCCCCAGGTGGTGAAGAACATGAAAACGACGGAGCTCCTCGTCTTTCGAGAGGAGACATGGATCAGCTTCTTATCGACCCTGCTTGGTATGTCACCAGAGTCACACATTTCTCTTCATGCTTGGATCTCGACCATTCAATACTGGACCAGAAAAAATATCAGTGAATGCATTAGTCTCGACTTTGTTCTTCTCCATTTCATTTGTTGACATGATAAAAGCAGGTGGGCTAGCATTAGATTAGGAACGAACATGCCAGCTCGTGTCGAAAGAGCTATCAGGAAGATGGAAGGCGAAGTCCAGACAATGGAGCCGACAGGGGAGTTCTACGAGGTCGTCATGTTCTTTGGTATCATAGACATACTTCAGGACTACGACATAAGTAAGAAGCTCGAGCACGCCTA
>LIEC01007453.1:0-14299 GCA_001925005.1 Drosera capensis
AGATGTTCTTCTGAACTACTTCCAGTTTGGTTTCAAGTAATCCAAACTTGGTGTCGTTGATGCAAATGGTTTCATTGAGTTATTATTGAGTGGTCTCTAGAGCCTTATTTAGCTTTCTTAGATCAGTTTTATGTTGTCTTTTGAATTTGTTGAGGTTGGAAAAGCTCAATTTGTATTGTTGAAGGTTGAGGGCATTGCCTCTTTGGATTCGGTCAATAACCCCTACTGTCAGTTCGTCCAATGAAGTCCGAAGGTCATCAAAGCCTTGAGTTCTCGTTTACCTTTCGTGTTTAAACTCTTCTTCTATTGGCTGCCGGGTGTCAAGTAGCTCATGAATTGCTTCTTTATTCCATTCGCGTAAGTTGTAGATTTCTTGATCTAATCTTCCCAATCTGTAGCCTTTAGTGTCCTCTGAGGGAAAGGAGTGTATCCTTTCTGCAGGTGGCCTTGGTTGAACTCAGATAATTTGAATGTCATTATCAAATGCATCCTTCATTGGCTTGACTACAAATGGAGGAGTTGTCTGAGTTTCAGAGGCACTGCTGCTTGGAATTCCTTGTGTAAGTTCCATGGAGGGTGGATCTGGTTGTGTTTGCACCTTTCCAAATGAGGAATATGGTGTAAAAAAACACATTTGACAGACTTTGTAAGGCTAGATGAGTGGGAGTTGATTGTTCTGCCTCATCTACATCACTTGTCTCAGCTGCACTGTGGGGTAGTGAGCCATCACAGTCTGTTGTGGATGTGACTATTATTAGATCTTCAACTATGGACAGTTCCTCCAATTTCTTCAACTTCAGGGAGTTTCTCTGTAGTTTCTTCTTGTGCTTCGACCTCAGGAAGTTCCTCTGTAGTTTGTTCAGCTGCTTGATTTTCCACTTCAACATCCTGTGTCTCCTCTGCTGCAGGTTCCTCTACTGGAAACTCAGTCTGTTGATGTTCTATAGTTTCTTCTACTGCCTGTTCATCTATGGTTTCTTCAATAATTGGTGCTTCTTTATTTCCTTCATCAGCTCCTTGTTCTACTCTAGAGGACTTTGTTGTAGATGGTTCGTTTATATGTTCTTCTGCTCCAGGCTCATCAGCTTTGGATTCTACTGCAGGAGACTCTTCTATAGTGTTCTCGACTGCTGTAGGCTGTTCCTTGACACGTTCTTTTTCAACTTGATCAATGATGTCATCATCATCATCATCCTAAGTACGAGGATGCTGTTGATTACCACAACAAAGGCAACTCTGGAAGGAAAGAAATAAGAAAGACCTATGCTGCAAAGACATGGAGTGATACACACTCTCATGATGAAGACACAATTTCTAATACTCAACTATGTCTCATGGCTAAGGATGATGATGAAAATGAGCAGGTATTTGATCTTTCTGATTCAGATGCCATCATAGAGGAATTAAAGGAAGCACTTCAAGCAGCCTTTGAGAACTTTATTTCCCTTTTAAAGGAAAATAAGAAAATAAAGAGAATCTTAAATAGATTGCAAGTCTCAAAAAGAAATACAATTTAACAGATGAAGAGACTAATAATAATCTAATCAATTCTCAAGATGAACTGAAAGAAGCAAATGAAAAGGTGAAACTTCTCAATGCAGTAGTGGAAACACTTACTTTGTGAATCACTGAGCTTCAGAAGCAAGTGGATGTTTGGAATGATAAGACTTTATGTTTGCAAAAATTGCTCAATGCAGGTCAATCCTCCCATGATAAAACTAGGTTTGGGTATAATGACTGGTTGCATAATAATACAGACAAGAAAGTCATTACCAAGGAACCAAAGCAGACTACTACAAAAACTGTGTAGAAGAGGAACACCTCAACTGCACCAAATGTGCATAAAAGGAATACCTCTACTGCAACAGGTGTGCATAAGAGCAAAAGCTCTACTGCACAAACTGTGCAAAAGAGCAAAAGCTCCACTGCACAGAAAGTACTAAAAAGCAACAATAGTCTACAGAAGAGATCTCTACTGCAAAGTAAGATCTCTACTGCTCAAATCTAGAAGGGGTGGAGCAGAACACGAGTGCGATTTGATAAGAAATATCATAAAATACAGAAGGCTAAAAATCTTAAAAAGGGATTCAATAAAAAGCCTTATGAAGCTCAGTATGTACCTAACTACTCAGTATGGAACAACTTCTCCTAAACAATTTGGAGAAGGTCACACTCGAGACACATCTACTCATGTCAAATGCAACAGACGAAGTGGAGCAGACCATTAATAAGCACAAGACCAAAAGTCTACTACTTTACCTATGGCAAACTTGGGCACAAGTCCTTTGAGTGCTGGAATTCTCACAAGAAATAATTCAAGTGTGGATTCCAAAAGCTAACCAATAAGGACCCATATGAATGGGTATCATGTACAAGCTCTCTATGTTTTTAATGCAGGAAAAACAAAGAGGTATATGGTATCTGGATTGTGGATGCTCAGGACACATGACAAGGAATAAATTCATCCTTGAAGACTACAGAAAGGAGCAAGGACCTCTCCTTGGTTATGGAAAGAAAAGCTAGTGCAACTAAAGGTTATGGAACCCTTGGTATAGGTTTCTTAATCTGTAGAAATATTGCTTATGTTAAAGGCTTATAACATAACCTGCTATCCATTAGTCAATTGTGTGATAAAAATTATGATGTGTCCTTCACTTATGATACATGTCAAGTAAAGGATAAAATCACACAAGAAGTCAAATTACTAAGAATAAGAAAAATAAACATTTATGCAGTAGATTTTGACTCATCATAGTGAGAACAAATAACATGTTTTTATACTAAAGAAGCTGAAAACACAAACTGACTATGGCACAAAAGATTACCTAATCCTAATTTCAAAACAATAGCCAGATTCTACTCAGAAAACCTAGTAAAAGGACTACCATAAATAAAGTTTAAAAAAGATAAACTTTGCAGACTATGTCAAGAAGGAAAGCAGACTAGAGCAAGCTTTAAACCCCTAAATTCTTCAGAATCAACAAGAATTCTGAAATTATTGCATATGGATCTCTTTGGTCTAGTAGAGGTAGAAAGCTTAAACAAAAAGAAATACACTCTAGTTATTGTAGATGATTACTAGAGATATATTTGGGTAATGTTTTTACATAAAAAGAGTGAAACTTACAGTCTGCTGATTAGGTTTCTTGGACAAATTCAAAATGAAAAAGGTATAGAAGTAATCACAATTAAAAATGATCATGGTATCGAATTTGATCAAACAAGAGTAGATGTCTACTGCAATGATCATGAAATTAAACATAACTTCTCAGCATCCAAAACACCTCAACAAAATGGTGTGGCTAAGAGGAAAAATAAAACACTCATTGAGGCAAGTAGGACAATGCTTTCTGATACAAACTTATCTAAAAACTTCTAGATAAAAGTAGTTAATATAACTTGCTATTCTCAGAATAGATATATAATTCACAAGCTATATGAAAAGACTCCCTATGAATTGTGGAAAGGAAAGACACCAAGTGTCAAATACTTTCATGCTTTTAGATGTATATGTTATATACACAATAATGATAAAAGCTATCTGTAGAAATTTGATCCTAAGACAGATGAGGTAACTTTCTTAGGGTATTTTACAAATAAAAAAGCCTTTAGAGTGTATAATAAAAGAAAAACACAAATAGTTGAGGAGTCAATTCACGTATCATTTGATGAATCAGAAACATTCATAAGAGATACAAATGTATTTGATGAGGGATATTTTTGTAATGAATAGACTGCAGAAGAGATCATTGAAACTACAGACAAGGAAGAGTCGTCTGCACACAATGACTATGCAGCAGAGACTGAGGAACAAACTCAACAACAACTAAAAACTAATGAATAAGATAAAAGAAGATGGATCAAGACATATACACAAAATGATATCATTGGAGATAAGGATGCACTTGTGTAGACTAGAAGGACAACAAATGGAGAATGCATGTCTGCATGCTTTATATAAAAAATAGAAGCTAGGACAATAAATGAAGCCTTAGATGATCCAAAATGGGTAGATACTATGCAAGAAGAACTAAATGGGTTCCAAAGAAATGAGGTATGATATCTAACACCAAGACCTATCCAGTTGTAGGCTGCAAATGGGTATTTAGAAACAAATCTGATGAAAATGGAATAGTCATCACAAACAAACCTAGATTAGTTGCTAAGGGATACTCACAAGAAGAAGAAATAGACTTTGATGAAACCTTTTCCCCTGTAGTAAGATTAGAAGCCATAAGAATGTTCCTTGCCTATGCTACATATTAAGGATTTAAAGTTTATCAAATGGATGTAAAAAATATATTTCTTAATGGAAAGCTGCAAGAGAAAGTTTATATTGAACAACCTCCTAGCTTTGAATACTCTGAATATCCAAAATATGTATATAGGTTAGACAAGATATTATATGGATTAAAACAAGCACGTAGGGCATGGTATGAAACCCTCTCAACATTTTTATGTGAAATTAAATTTGAAAGAGGTAAGGTGGATACCACTCTCTTCCTCAAGAAGCATAAGAAATATATATTGTTAGTGCAAATCTATGTTGATGATATTATATTTGATTGCACTAATAATAAACTTTGTGAACGTTTTGCAGAACTAATGAAATTTAAATTTCAAATGAGTTTAATGGGGGAACTAAAATATTTTCTAGGACTTCAAGTACAACAATTAGAAATTGGAATCTTTCTAAATCAATCCAAGTACTTAAAAAACACAATTAAAAAGTTTGGCTTGGAAAGTGCGAGTCATATGAAAACTCCCATCAACACATCAATAAAGATAGATAAAGATGAACATGGAAAAAAGATAAATCAAACCATGTATAGAGGAGTAATAGGATCATTGTTATACCTTACTGCAGGCAGATCAGACA
Source organism: Drosera capensis (assembly GCA_001925005.1). NCBI lineage: Eukaryota > Viridiplantae > Streptophyta > Magnoliopsida > Caryophyllales > Droseraceae > Drosera > Drosera capensis. The sequence goes on from LIEC01007453.1 coordinate 4,880, forward strand.
TTCAATATGCAGTCTGTATCTATACAATGTATTAATCTGATCCCAACGAATCTCACTACACTGTAGTGAAAAGAATTCTAAGATATCTCAAAGGAACTCTAAACCTTGGTCTATGGTATTCTAGGGAATCAGATTTTACACTGATAGGTTTTTTAGATGCAGACTTTGCAGGTTGTAGAGTTGACAAGAAAAAAACAAATACATCATGTCAATTTATTGGTGCAAAATTGATCTCCTGGTTCAGTAAGAAGTAGACTACCGTGTCAATCTCTACTACAGAAATAGGGTACATAGCTACAGGAAGATGCTCTACACAAATACTATGGATGAGATCATAGCTTGCAGACTATGGTATGATATTCTCTGAAACCTCTATATTTTGTGACAACACGTTTGCAATGATAATTTCAGAAAATCCAATTTTTCATTCAAGAAACCAAGCATATTGATATCAGATATCTCTTTATCAGAGATCATGTGTAAAAAAGGTCACATTAAATTGGAATACAAAGAAACAAATTGCAGAAATTTTTATAAAACCTCTCGATGAGAGCAAGTTTTCCCTAAATCACGCAACGGTCAAAATAATTGGTGTGTAATAGCTAAAAACTTCTAACAACAGTAGTATTTTTTTAGACTTTAAAAGGAGAAATTTTTCTAAATGAAAAACATTTTACACTCTCATATTCTCTTTCTCTCTAAAAATGCTCTCATTCTCTCTCTAATCTCGATGCTCTTTACTACATGACATGCTTACATTAGAGAAGTGGAATGAAGGGATAAGCACCATGAAAAAGTTCTTATCCAAACAACACAAGATGCTTATTGATATTGTCAAAAAGGTTATTTTCTCACGAGAATTCAGTAAAGATCAGAATACTACTGATCAGCAAGAAATCATGTGTGCAATCCTCACGAAATATGAAGTCAATTGGGAAAGATTGCTCATGCATCACCTTGCCAAAACTGTACAATCAAAGCAACCGTTGTTTGTAAGGATAATCAGCATATTTCTCAAACAGAAACTGTAACTTTCAAATAAGGAAGGAAGACCATGGACGATGACCAAACAGATAGATGTCAAGAAAATAGACAAGCAGCCTATTGGACTGACAAAGAAGGCTACAACTGTGCAGACTATCATCAAACCTATAGAACATACACAACCGTCTGTAGGCGTGAAGACCAGGAGGAAGTATGCAAAGTAATCTCCAAAAACAGCAGTGCAGATCACTGTAGTAGTGCCAAGAACAAGAAGACAATAGATCAGCAAAACTCAACCAATCAAATTGAAGAAGCTCAAGGAAGTCAAGCGAAAACTCGTCATGCAGACCTCAGACGAGGAAACAATTTCTAGTCTTACACGGAGTCCGTCGCCAAGGAGCATAAGCGTCATCGCACGACTTCGATCGATTACAAGATCTCAAAAGCTCGTGAACAACGTGATCTTTCGCTCGAGATTCCTAGTGATGACGAGGAGGATTCTAACGCAGAAACTCATGAGTTGGTAATGCCCCCAACTGTCTCTTTTGCTTTTGCTAAGCAACTATAAATTTCGTTTATTCGTTGCATTTGCTTTGTTGATAAGAGGATTGTACGGCAACGGAACTAATATAGTGGCTAAAGGCTCATGTTTAGACCGAGGGGTTGTGCATGAGAATTGAATAAATGGCCAAGACAGCCTTGACAAGACTCTGTGATTCATAGGTCAAATATGTCATCTGAAAATCAAGGATACTGATTGTCAACCCACCATCAAAAAGAGTTTTGGTGCCGATTTTGTAGCTAAGGTGACTATGAGCAAGAGATTATCTTGTCATAATTCTTGGCTTTTTAACAGGTAGTTAAACGAACCTATCTTGCGCACATTCACCTAATCCAAGAAAAGACAGCAGATGAAGAGATAAGATGTTACAAGTAACATATTTATCTGAGTGACAGAAAGCCAAATAGTCAATGGAGTGTCGACCTTATAAAGGATTTTCTACCTCTACCTGAATTCATTGGTGTAGGTGGAAGGCAAGCTAGAGGAGGCTGAGGTTCAAGAGAATGCTGTTGTAGATAGCAAGTCATTTTTCACGCCATCTGATGGCGTATCCTTTCATGCCAAATCGTTCATGGAGCTGAATCTCTCCTGCCCTCTGCTTCGCGCTTGTGAAGCTTTGGGGTATTCCAAGCCCACTCCTATTCAGGTTGGGGAGGATTGAATGCTTGCTTCTTCGTCTATTGTAGTATAATTTGCTAAATTGTAGACAGAGTCTGATGCTTTTGTGCAGGCAGCATGTGTACCTTTGGCATTAACGGCTCGTGACATTTGCGGGAGTGTAGTTACAGGTTCAGGCAAGGTAAACCGTGATTTATTATTTATATCTGTTATTCTGCATGATTATGTGACCTGTATATAACAAGGCAAGTAGGTTGTAATCAATATCAGCTGTTAAATCTCGATCCTTATTACGCTGTTTTGGTGGTTGTTTATAGACTGCTGCCTTTGCCTTGCCGACACTTGAGAGATTGCTCTTCCGTTCGAAGCGTGTTGCAGCAATTAGAGTCCTTATTCTTTTCTCCAGCAAGAGAATTAGCTGTTCAGTGAGTTTGCATTTAGCTTGTTTCTCTTGACTGTGGGAATGTTGATTGTGGACAAGGAGGAAAACAAAATGTTAGAACGTGTGCAATTTTTGTGAACAGTGGTTTCTATAATCTATAGTCTTTAGATATGCTGCTTATTTCATTCTAAAACGCAAATATGGTTTCTTTGTATGAGGAATTCTATAGTAGATTCATTATAGAAAAGGTTTCTGATAATTGTTGCTTATATAGTCATTGTTATGATCAGCCTGCATAACTCTTTTTGAGACCAAGGGGAAAAGAACAGTTTCTTGTTTGCATCAGACAAAGAAAACGGGAATAGATACCCTACCTATAAAAAGAAAAATTAACGATACCTGGGTATCTACTCCTTTTAAAAGAAATTTAATCATCGTCTACCTGAAAGCCGGGTTGAACACGTATATTCTTGCTTCTTGGTACTTCTTGGAATTGCCAATAAATCATTGTTTTTTTTGCTGACTTATATAGTATATCAGGTGCAAGAAGCAGCACTTAGATCGATGCCAGATATTGTTGTGGCTACTCCTGGAAGAATACTAGACCATCTACGTAACTCGATGTCTGTTGATCTAGATAGTCTTGCAGTTTTAATTCTGGATGAGGCTCTTTTCTTTTTCTTTGATTATAATATTCATTGAGATTTCTGCCTTTTGTCTTGTATTACTGATTCATAGTTATTTGTATCTTTTATAGGAATTACCATATTGGTTATTTGATTATATCATTTGGACCTCGATACTGACTGTTATGTGATTCGAAGAGAATAGTCTTGCTTGCCTTGTGTTCTTTCTCTGACGGTATAAATCTTAGTATCTTATTGATATATAAGGTTATTGTTGTAGATAATATCAGTTTGCTACTATAAATGAGGCCTAGTACTATCGAATTTGCTGGGCTTGTGGGTGTATTCTTTTCTCTTCAGCTCTTAAACTATGTTTGAGATTGATTGTTATTTTTGTTATGTTTCAATGTTAAGCTAAAGGTTCATTCAGGATTGGTTGATGGCTGTTAAGTCTTTGTGTTGATATTGTTTTGATTGAGATTGCTCCCTTTTGTTTGTGTTTGCGATGTGCATCGCTATTGTGGTTTAGGCTTTAGACTATGCTTCTTTGATCCGATCTGTTCTCTGGAAAACTATTCGCGATTAGTTGAAGAGTTGAGGTGTAGATCATATCATATGCTTGATAGAGGTTTCTACCTTTTGTTACGTGTTTGTAATGCCACATCGTTGCTTGTTTGAAATTTTCATATTTTGTTCTGCTTTTTATGAATTGCAGTCTGTTCAAAGTTTATATTGTAGGCATTTATAGTTGTTCCAATCGTTTCTGGTGGTGATGCTTGTTATTTTACTCATCTGCGCTGGGTACTTCTTCGTCTGATTTGATCTTGTTTGTGCTGATCCTTATCATCACGTGATTCAAATGAAGTTCGTCTTTTTCTTTTAAATTTTGTAACGATTTGTGTTAGATGGTTGAGGAACTGATGGATTAGATGTGAATTTTGCTTCGTGATTTTCGAGTTACAGATGTGGGTGAGATTGATGCGATGATTATATGTTTTTTTAGCAGAAAGATCGGATTCTGGCTTGATCCATTATGTTTTGAAGTCGGATTAGTTGTGGTTTCTTTGATGTGGTTGTCAGTTCAGGGGATATTTAATCGACAAATGGTGTTTTGTTGATTTTTTGTTCATGTGTTAGTGTATTGCTAGATATTATATGTAGTCACGGCATGAAGGTTTGGTTTCCGTATGATTGTTGCACTTTCGAGTCGGATCTTACTTTTTGTGTGTGTGTATTTTCTGATGAGATTGTTGAATCAGGGGATGATGATCTCAGAATGAATTTGTGCAGTTTTCTGGCTATGGTCATGGTGCTTTTGTCGATTTCTTTGTGCATCAGTATTGATTTGTTAGTGTAGGGCACCATGATGGCTGACTAATCAAGGGATAGGCGTTCTATTGTACTGAATATGTCTGACCATTATTTAAAACTAACGTTCTCAAGTTGATGTGACAATAAGTTCTATGCGTTTGTTTATCATGTGTGGTGATTTAAATGTCTTAGACCATGTGGTTCATTTTATTTTATAGTCTTGTGTTCTTTTTTTCTATTGACGATAATCTTATTTGATAGTTTTGGAACACATTTTCATCGTCTTGATCTTTGTAATGTCAAATTGACAAATTATGAAAATTTAGTTGGTTCTTCTATAAAATGTAGGCTTTTCTAAATCTCATTTGCTATAAATAACACAGCATGGCGATGAACTCATTGTGATCTATTATGATTGCTCTATTTCTTTTGTAATAGCTTATCATTTTTGCCCTAGACTAATGGTGTCTTGGCCTGAATGTTAAAATGGTCCATAGCATAGACTTGGAAAAAAAAGGCAAAACTATTTAATTTAGTGATACTGGTTATGTTCATTGATGTGTAAGGCATTAGTATTGACAAGCCGTTTCATCCTGTTAGAAATTTATTGATTGGTTGTAGGGATTTGGTGTTATTTGCTACATCGATTTAGGTTTCGATCTCTTTGATCCTTTCCGATTTGATATTTGTTACCTTTGTGATTAAGTAGTGGTTATGATCCTTTGTAATTAGTTGATCCGAACAAGAGTTCACTGCCTTATATTGCTTGCGTGAACTATAATTTTAAGCTAGTACTTAATTGTTGATTGATGGGTAGGGTGTTGGTGGTGATGAGATGCTCCGTTCTATCAAAAAATTGTTGATGAATGATTGTACAATATTTTTTTTTGTTGGTTTTTGCCTTCATCAAACTTTCAATATTCGAAATATAAGATAAATGAATCGTATTTTTTAACACAGTCACATTATCTCAAAAATTAGTATTTCTTTCAATCCAAAATAATTATAACAGTTTTACTGTATGTATTGGATAAGACAAAGTTTAACTCGCGATGTGGGACGATCAAATATGATTTTTAAAAAAATTATCATTAAATAATAATGATAAAATTATGTTATGTATTTTAATCTAACGTCAATGATAATGACGCAATTTTTTCGTGTCATTAAAACGAAAAATAAAAATTAAATAAATAATTAAATAATTGAATTGAAAGAAAAAGAATATTATATTTATGTCATTCAAAATATAAATTGAATAAAAAAATTAAATAATTAAATTGAAAGAAAAAGAATATTATATTTATGTTTGACGAGGGAGTATCTATCAGGCCCCACTACACAGTTCGTTGGGCTTAGTCAATACAAGCCATCAGCCCAGTTTCCTCTATTGGGCCAATTAAATAAGTACTTAAAACTCATCTAAATACTCCGTACTTACCATAAGATCTAATGGGCCTATGTTGGTGGGTTCAACTACACTCATAAATTCGCTTCGTGTCTTTTTTCTTTTCTAAATAAAAAAGGCTTCCAAATTAGAATCGAGAAAAAACCATCGCGCATCGGACCACCACGCTCCGGAGAACAAACAGGTCGCAGAGCTCTCCGATTCCGGTTAATTCAGCGCCGGCGAAGGTTATTTTCGCAGAGGATTCCGGCGATTTCCTGTGAGAGATCTTAGAAAAGTTTTTCCGTTTAATTCGATTGTGAATTTTGTGTGAATTCTGTTGTTTGTACTGAATTAGGGTTTAGTAGTATTGGTTATTGGTTTTTAATTTGATCTATCGTTTTCTGAATTGAATTATGAGTTTGGATTGGGGTTGGTGATTTAATCGAATTGAATTTTGATTTTGGGATTGAGAGTTTGGTTGTTGCGAGATTATGTGGTCGAAATCGATGCTTCTGGGGCACTGTTGATTGTGTTTTTCGTCGTGGGACGGACGAGTTTTGGATTTTGAAGAAAATAGATTTTGGAGATTCGAAGTTTTTGCTGAAGAGAGATGATGTTAGTTTTGGCTGTCACTCCATTGGATTGATCTTAATCAGATCTTGTAGTGATAATCTATTTATGTAAACGAGAAGACTGTGTGACGGTGAAATTGATCGGAGCGATTTTCTTTTGTGCAACTTGTTGTCCTGATGGTGAGTTGGGTGTTGAATAATTAATTTCTATGACATATGATTCGATCTGCGTAATTATTCAATTGATAATGAGAAGTTAGTTTTATCCTTTATAAGGTGATGATGGAACACCCCTCCTCCTAAACACGCTAGATAGTGATTGTCCAGAATTACACAAGTCAAGTCAGTTGCTGCGCAGTACCTACTATGGATTCAGGTTTCATATTCGAGGCGCCGAGCGACGAAGAATTGGAGGAATACGACTCCGAATATGACGAAGATGAAAATGAAGGGACCAAACCAAGCAACAAAAAGGCTCAGTCTCCGTGGGATTTCTCGTCTTACACGGAGTCCGTCGCCGAGGAGCACGAGCGTCGTCGCACGACTTCGATTGATTACAAGATCTCGAAAGCTCGTGAACAGCGTAATCTTCCGCTCGAGATTCCTAGTGATGACGAGGAGGATTCTAACGCAGAAACTCACGAGCTGGTAATGCTCCCCAACTGTCTCTTTTGCTTATGCTAAGCAATAATAAATTTCGTCTATTCGTTGCATTTGCTTTGTTGATGAGAGGATTGTACGGCAACAGAGCTAATGTAGTGGCTAAAGACTCATGTTTAGACTGAGAGGTTGTGCATGAGAATTGAATAAATGGTCAAGACAACCTTGACAAGACTCTGTGATTCATATGTCAAATATATCATCTGAAAATCAAGGATACTGATTGTCAACCCGCCATCAAAAACAGTTTTGGTGCCGAGTTTGTAGCTAAGGTGACTATGAGCAAGATATTATCTTGTCATAATTCTTGGTTTTTTAACAGGCAGTTAAACGAACCTATCTTGTGCACATTCACCTAGTCCAAGAAAAGAGAGCAGATGAAGTGATAAGATGTTACAAGTAACATATATCTGAGTGACAGAAAGCCAAATAGTCAATGGAGTGTCGATCTTATAAAGGATTTTCTATCTCTACCTGAATTCATTGATGTAGGTGGAAGACAAGCTAGAGGAGGCCGATGATCAAGAGAATGCTGTTGTAGATAGCAAGTCATTTTTCGCGCCATCTGATGGCGTATCCTTTCATGCCAAATCGTTCATGGAGCTGAATCTCTCGCGCCCTCTGCTTCGCGCTTGTGAAGCTTTGGGGTATTCCAAGCCCACGCCTATTCAGGTTAGGGTGGATTGAATGCTTACGTTTTCGCCGGTTGTAGTGTAATTTGCTAAATTGTGGACAGAGTCTGATGCTTTTGTACAGGCAGCATGTGTACCTTTGGCATTAACGGGTCGTGACATTTGTGGGAGTGCAGTTACAGGTTCAGGCAAGGTAAACCGTGATTTATTATTTATATCTGTTATTCTGCATGATTATGTGACCTGTATATTACAAGGCACATAGGTTGTAATCAAATCAGCTGTTAAATCTCGATCCTTATTACGCTGTTTTGGTGGTTGTTTATAGACTGCTGCCTTTGCCTTGCCGACACTTGAGAGATTGCTCTTCCGTCCGAAGCGTGTTGCAGCAATTAGAGTCCTTATTCTTACTCCAGCAAGAGAATTAGCGGTTCAGTGAGTGCATTTATCTTGTTTCTCTTGACTGTGGGAATGTTGATTGTGGACAAGTAGGAAAACAAAAGGCTAGAACGTGTGCAATTTGTGTGAACAGTGGTTTCTATAATCTATAGTCTTTAGATGTGCTGCTTATTTCATTCTAAATCGCAAATATGGTTTCTGTGTATGAGGAATTCTATAGTAGATTCATTATAGAAATGGTTTTTTCATTGTCCTGATCAGCCTGCACAACTCTTTTTGAGGCCAAGAGGAAAAGAACAGTTTCTTGTTTGCATCAGACAAAGAAAATGGGAATAGATACCTATCTATAAAAAGAAAAATAAACGATACCTGGGTATGTATGGCAATAAATCAGAATACCTTTGTATTGGCCGTATCTGGGCAACTAATTTCACATCTTCATTTTTAATCTTAACCTACGCCTCTACCAGTAGGCAAACTCACATAATTATTCTCGATCATATTTGACCAAAAAAAAAAAAAAGGGATACCTTTTCTTCAATTATCAATAGCACAAAAGCCATTTTAATAGTCTTCATGAATCTGTTTTTTGTCTTGCAGGATACACAGTATGATTGAAAAACTTGCTCAGTTTACGGACATTAGATGTTGCATTATTATTGGTGGGCTGTCATCGAAGGTTTGTTATGTTCCGTGGTTTCGGTTAATGCAGTTTCTATTGTATGCTCTGAACTAACCTGTTGATTCCGCTGACCACATTGGAGGTTCCCTATAAAGAAATGAGTTCCATTGTAGTTTACTAGTATTGTTTATATCTTTTGGAGGTATATTGTTCATGTTTGTTGTGCCAGCACAAGCGCCAAGAAATTTTGTTTCTGCTCAGGTTTTTTTGTTCAGTTTATGAGTTTGTTACCTACTAATTTTAATTTATTTACTTTTGGGGTTCCTAATTTATCTACACCAGAATATGTGGGATATCCTAGGTGTTTCCCTATGTTATCCACTTATCTAGAAGAAACAGTTTTTGTTGTCCTACTATATCTTGTGCCCAACATGCATCTGTTTTTCACTTTTTTTAAAATTTATTTGAAAAGGATATCTACTCCTTTTAAAAGAAATTTAATCATCGTCTACCTGAAAGCCGTGTTGAACGCGTGTATTCTTGCTGCTTGGTACTTCTTGGAATTGCCAATAAATCATTGTTGTTTTTTTTTTTTTTTTTTGCTGACTTATATAGTATATCAGGTGCAAGAAGCAGCACTTAGATCGATGCCAGATATTGTT
>LIEC01007454.1:0-13729 GCA_001925005.1 Drosera capensis
TTTTTGTGCTTATTTTCTAATTTATTAATATTTAACCTCAACTAGCGAATGCAAAAAATGAACGCTTAAGATTAAAAGATCTCAATCGAAACTAGAGTTACATCTATTTGCTAAGTATGTAAGTAGTATAGATAACCTGATCTGCAACTAGTGATTAGGAGTACTAGACAAATGTGACTATAATTCTAATATTTCTAAAGTAGTTTCAAATATATCTTCTTTATTTATAATTATTTCATATTGTTTTTTATACATTGACAAATCTTATTAATAAATATTTGCTATAATATACATCATTTATTATATTGACGCATAAGAGTAGTAGAAACTGTATTGATTCATCATGATTAAAAGATAATGCACTATATTTCATTATTGTACATACATGACTTTAGCTTTAACATTAAGTTCTTCAATACAATAATAATACAATTTCACTACTTTAAAAGTTTGTGGCCATAGAAAGATTATAGTATAACCATCAAATACTTGTAATTTTGCTAGGATAATTTGTTGTTTTTGAATTTTTGAATTACATTGGCGTTACATGCCAGTGATAATATACATGTTTCTTGAATTTGCTTCGATTTCGTCATTTATATTATTATCGAATACCCGTGATCATATTGTCTTTTCTTTTCAATTCAATTTTGTTGGCATTAGATATCCATTATCTTTTGTGTGTGTGTGAAATTAGAAGTAATTTAACATACAAAATTCATGTAATCACAAAAATAAACATATAATATAAAGAAGAAAACATTAACTGAAGATAACAAACGATGAGTTGATTTATCATAAAGAACTGATGATATGACACCTATTCATTTGACGCTTGATTAATAGGTTTGGAAATTTATAAAGGAAAAATTTACCATTTGCATATTTTTACTTTTTATCCCAAGGTAGTAGGTACTATATGGTTACATATGTATAATATTCCCTGTATGACTTAAGTCTTGGGCACTTTAACTCCAACGGATTCAAATCTGCTTCAGGCCACTCTTCCACTGTAGATATATAGTTCCATGGAACGGTGCCTTTGTTCCGACACACCCTTAACATAAATATTACTATGAATTGAGGACTTTCTATCAAAAGCAAGAACCTGGTCGCGTTCACCTAATAACACAGAATAAGATACAAGTGTTTTTCTGAGTCTTTTGTCACAAGATCAACCCCCACATCATTAGTTAATAGAGTAATCCTCTTTGGATGATACTCCATTCAGTCGCTCAAAACTACATCATGCACTACTAGAAAAACTAACCAGAAAGTTGATCCAGAAAGCATATGAACATACCTGACACATCAAGCTGAATCGAAGCTGGTTGTCCCCATAATCAATTCCTGTCACAGGACCATATATTTTTGATGCTGTTTTACCCCAGACCTGAATATTACTCAAAAGTAACAAGATTGTTATAAACCTTTGGAGATTTTATTTTTATTTTTATTTTTAATTTTTTTGAAAAAAGGGTAGAAAAAAGTCACCAACCCTCTCAAGGAACAAAGGGTGGTCCACAAATACTCGATCAACTCCTCTTTTGTAACAGTGGAAGAATCGAACAGTTTCAACCTGATCCCCAACCCTTATCTGCAATATTCAACCAGGACAAATATAAGAACATCCTTGGTAAGGGATTGTTATAAAAACAACAAATGATGTGAGCCAACCTCAACTAGTACTTATTTTTTTAATGATAGTTACCTGAACAAGTACATTGGTATCCCAGGCATCAGCATACTGGTCATAACGGGGGCAAACAGTCATGACTCGGTGTCCAAGAGCCTGCAAGTTGATCATCAGGAAAGAGAGCAGTGATCAGTCAACAAGATACAAGTAAAGATCACAGACTGCAGATTCTGTGGTGCAGAAGTCAGAAGCTTTCAGAAGACTGACAGCCAAAGCTGGTGGGAGTCCTCCAAGAACATCTCCAAGTCCACCAGTTTTGCTCCACGGACCAACCTCTGCTCCCACAAAGACCAAGTTCATTCCGTTTCCACTCGATGTGGTGCTTGAGGGCAAGCCTCCTTCTGTCCCGCTAGCTTTAGTAATCACCAACCTTCCCACCGGTACTGGACTAGATTTCATTCGCAGCATGCCTACCGTTTTCAAAGATCCCAATCCATCAGGAGTTGTGATTCGATTTTTCGAGTCAGTCTTGCATACTCTAGTTGGACACTTTGCATGGGCACTACTTAATACCATACGGGAGGTGAGCACGGCAGCCATCTGAAGGCAGTCCTCTAGATTCTCCTGAGTCAAATAGCAAACGGAGTCAAGGAATCCACTGAAGCTAACAAGAGCATGATGATAAGAGGCAACATTTGATCGCACATCGCAAAAGGATGATATCTTTCCTTTTCTTTTCTTCCGTTTTATTGCTTCCATGTTTAAAAGTTCATTAATTGAATCACACCCAAAAGCAAGTTTGTGAATGTAATTTTTGATGGAAAACTATTATAACTAACCAATTAATAATTATATGTATGTAAAAGCAAATACGAGAAATTAGGTAACTGCCAAAAGGGGGCAGACAGATATTAAGGATACCTCTATCTACCTATAAAACACAATGATAATGAATAAGAAGGAAGGGGGATTTTTTGAGCAATGCATACCTGAAGCGATGTTTTGATATTGAACTTAAAATGGAGAAGAATAAAGAGTGCAGGGGGAGGCTACCATTTTATACAGCCGTGCTCTCTGATTGGAAGTATCTGAGTCACATGAAATATACCCTCAAGGCATCTCTAAAGAAAAGCATGAAAATGCAGCCCACAGTAAAAGACAAAACCTAGTGGTAACAGAAAGGTGGTGGAATATATTGTACGTGGACACAAACAACAATCTAAACATGACCTGGTGCTGAACGATGGATGCAAGCCATGGTGTGGCACAATGGATGGAAGCCAGGCCATGGTGTGAAACAGAAAGAAACAAGTAGAGGAATATAACTGGTGTTTTTGTGCAGCCATCAAAGTAACATCAACCCGAATTAAGTTATTGAATGAAGAATAGTACAACACAAATTTTTTGTTTTTTGAAAAAGGAAAGGAAATGTAAATAAACCTAATCTTCAAATACCAGGCTGATAAACGTCAAACTGAAATTTAGAAAGGTGTTTTGGTTAGCCAATAGGTGGTTCTGTGAGATCAATCGGGAACTTTTATCTAACGTACACTGCTTCATGTCTTTGACAATCTTTGTTATATCGTATATGACAGAAATATGAAATTCTCCTTTAACAAAACAACATTTTTTTTTTTTTTTGCATAGAAACATATACACATATATAACCCATATAATATTTTCCCGGAATTTCAATATTTGAATGGTAAATTGGAGTTTAGATGTCCCAACCCCCAAGATAAATAAAGATTTTGTCACTTTTTCCTCACTTAATACGGTCATCAGCTGTAGCCTGAACGAGTTGTTTTCATTAAGTTGTTTTGGAAATTATATTAACTACCCGCTTAGTAATTTAAAATTTGTATTACAGATTTCGAAGTATATGTAAAGAAAAATCTATTATTGCTACTGCATCAACCCACATCATTACTCTGAACAACATTCATTATGCATGCAGAAAGCCTTACAAGAATACAAACTGATCATGAGCCATCTTGCTGAACCAATTTGAAAATATTCTAATTTCTCACAATCACGTTCTGATACACCTCAACAATCTTACCTAGAACCAAGGCCAACTTCATCATCCGCTAAAGTTCTACATACACATCATGTAAACATTATCTCAGCAGAAGAAGCTTATAAAGAAGGATGCTATATCTCAATAAAAAGTTTATCCCAGCAGAGGACGCTTTTAAAGAATGAATGCTATAGCTCAACAAAAAGTTTATCCACATGACAGAATCACAGACCTTTGGGCCTGATATTTCTTATACCACATTCTTTACTGGGCTTCTAACGGAGCTGAGGCTGGAAAAAACACGATATTAGCTCATGTTAGTAAATCAATACTACTTCAGTAGGAGGATTATTCTTCATGTAAGAGAAAATCTAAGCGTACCTACAATTCATTGGAACCCTCCAAGAATATGAAGATGATCTCTTCAGAACAGGTGTCAAAGACAAAAAATGCCTCCAGTCCTGAAGCATAATCCTAAGGTCACACAGCTTGTTGTCCATCCCATAGCAACAGTTGGCATGCATAGTACAAACTTGATTCAAATTTCTGCTGGGTTCACATAATCCACCAAAGTAGGCAGTGTCTAAGAATCTCATCTTCAACCCAATTTCTTTTACGAATGGGTCATACTTGATAATATTCAACACATCCTGATCATGGTGGCCTGGGAATTTACCACGAGACGAGAGCCAAAACTTGTAAAAATCAATGGTCTTCTTATTTGACTTCACGTAATTGAATCCGGCATTAGGTCTATTTCCTAGATCAAAAGGATCTCCCAAGAAATGATCACAAGCTATTTGGAAATCTTCATCAGAGTTGAAGTGCATAAAAGGGTCCCTGAACCACATGACATCGGCATCCTGGATAATGTTGATGAGAAAATTTCAGTCAAGCAGAGAAAAAGGACACAGGTTCATCAAATGAAGCACTAGCTTGAAAATCATCCATGACATCCTAGAGAAATTGATGAATTTATTACATGCAACAATCAAAACCATTGTTTATACTCCATCACTCAATATAAAATGTAAAGGGTCCACACATGGTCAACAGGATTGCTTCAGTCTCACCTTGCTAATATGAAAGCATTTCGTATCAAGATTCAAAGCATGTCAAATGGTAATCAACCAAATAAAATCGAGTGCCAAATCTCCCTTCTTCAGAAAAGCAATATGAGAAACTAGGGAAAGGATTGAGGATAGAAGAGAATTGTGGATTGAGCACATACTGTGAACACAAAATTGTATCCTATCTCGAGGACAGATCGTAGGAAATCAATTCTTCTCCACATCATCTTCAGGTAATCAGAGGACATAAAGTATGCCTCTCCAGAAAAATTTACTCCCTTGGTTATGAGACTAAAGCAGTAAATGTGTATAGTTGAGCAACGTTGGTATGCTTTTTTATCTAATGCTACAATCACCAAATGATCCAAAAGATTCCGAGTTTGGTCTCCAATTCTGAAGCTCTCCAAAAACAGATCAATGACAGAATCTGATGCAGCCCAGGCCTCATTGAGTGTTGTCAAGATGACTGTATTGTCTTCAGTGGCTGCAGCCTTCAAAACTTTTTCTAGGCTGCATTTCATGTTATCCTAAGAAAAAAGCATATTAAGGAGTCTTTGCATGTTGAATGGAAGAAAACAATCAAACACAATTAGTAAGCAGCACAAGGAGGTCTAAAGCAGCAGATGGTAATATGGCATATTAGAAAATACACGAATAATTTAATAAGTTCACAACCGTAGAGGGAAAAATGTGGAAAGAGATGTGATGATGATTTTTCAATCTGTTCTGCAAAAAGATTGGAATACTCATAATAACAAAACCTGTCAAGAAAAAAGAAAAATAGCATACCGGTAATCCACCATTCATCATGCCAAAAGCAGTAGCAACAATAAGAGAAGAAATAACCCAGCAGTTTCATAACTGGAGACCACAGTTCGACCATATGACCTGCTATACATTTCAGTATGTGCTGCCAAAGGGACAGGAAGTACAAGAGTGCAACCAACAGCCCACTTCCTCTAATGAGGTCAGATGATGAATGCATGACACTTTAAGATGTAGTAATAGAATTAGCTGAAAATAAGCACAACTAACCTAACCTTGTGACCAAGACAACATACTTCAACTAGGCTCTTCTAGAATATGTAAAGCATGCACAGCAGCATAAGTTACAGTGTTAGTTACCAAATAATCAAGGTCACTATGTTCCAGCGAAGAAATCCACAGTGAAAGTGTCTTTCGTAAGTAAAACGAAGCAAGTCTACAAATATTTTACAAGTAAACTAAACATCAAACAGCACATAATGTCAAAATGAGGGTCCAAAGAGAAATGATAAAATGAGATAAATTCAAATGCAACATAAGAGAAATGTTAAATTTGTCTCATAATGGAATTTCGACTCATAAGCACATGCAAGATCCTACCGGATCATTATAGCACAAACACACCAAAAGACTCAAAGCAGGTTTGAGATGTTATGATTTAAAACCATGGGCGAATGTGACACATACAAGCCGAGAACCTTTTCACAACATTGGATGAAACTTGAGGCGGAGAAATCACAATAGAGACAAAATTGATACATCACGTGCTTATAATCACAATGGGCACAAATGCGGCCATGATTGCTCCCAGTCATACTCCAGCACCTTGTGTAAACTCCCAATACGATGGGCGCTAACAGCTCAAGAGTAATCAAATATGCTTGAGTTTGGAATAAATCAAATTTGGTATGTAACTTTAATTTTTCCAGGTGTTCCCTCCTCCCTTTCTCAAGGCTGAGTTTATTGGGATTGAGTAACTAAGCTTTCTTAGTATTGGATCTTAAAAGAAATGAATGTTATTCAAAGTGCTAATGAATGACCACTATGTACTTAAGACATACATGACCTACAGCCAAAATCAATGATAAGCAATAAATGATTAAATGAGCAGCCATTTCAACCTATAACCATTTTAGAAGAGGAGATTAAATGATTCCACAAAGAATGCATAAAAGAAAGAGAGTCTAGACAATATGTAGCGCAAAGATCCAGATACAAAAAACAAGCTCCTTACGTATCATGCTCCACTCTACTAAGATTGGTTGGTCAGTCTCTATCAGGCACCATATTATATGACAATTTGGGTTAAGAGGGACCAGGTTACACGGCCAGAAACTTCCAAGAAAATGGCGGGGGAACATTTACAGAGACTCTCAAAATACCCGTACATAGAAACAACCCTAAGCCAAACAGGAGGTAAGATGGGATTAATATGAGCATCTTTGGAGCACTATTTCGCAAATGGGTCTTTTCCGGGACCAATTTGAGGTGCAAATTATTTCAATGATAACATCTAATTAAATCATGGATAAGGTCCGATATTCCTCTGATTTCCTCATCTAATTTATCAGTTGGGTTAATTACATCTGATTATTGGCTAATCCAAATAGGTTGAATAGGTCAAATCAAACATCAAGCATACTGCAACAACTATACTGATGAAACGACTGATTCGGCCGACCATGATCAACTAATCCTCGGGTGCAAGTACACAAGTTAGTGTAGATCATCCAGTGTGCCACAATGCCACATAAATCCAGAAAAGTGTACAAAGGCGAAAAAGTGACGGAGCTGACCATGCACGGCTCGAAATCATCTTCAAAAGGCTTGAAAGCTTCTTCCCCATTGATATGCAATATGGACGTTGCTGATGTGCCTGCTCTTGCAGCAGCAACATTGAATCGTCAAAGAGTAGTAATTCTTTCTCTCTTTTTCAAAAATTAAAAGAAAAAAAATGAAATACACAGAGCAATAGATTGGAAAGCTGACCTTGATGAGAGACCCCGACGAAGTAGTGTAGAAAAACGGAAAAGCAAGAGAGCAACATCATCATCGTCATCAACCCTAACCCTAACAAGGGCAACTTCATTTTTTTGCATCGCGGTCGAACCACTCGCCTGCCGCCGCGACTCGACTCTTCTCCTCTCTTCTTATAGCCAACTACACAGCCTTCTCGCACTCAGCTGCCGCTTCAACCACCCTCCGTCCAAGGCACGCCATTCCCAACGCTACCCTACCTGTGCAAGTATCCTTCACTGCTACATTGGCCCAGCCTTCCTTTTTCCTCTTGATTTTACTGATTATCTTTTCAAACTTTCATTTCAAGAGGTATTTTATTATGGATAAAATTCAATTTTGACCAAAAAAAATCATATTATTATATTGTTTATTTTGGATTTTAAAAAATATATCATTTGATTAAGGATAAAGATTGAGCCACATCAATATTACATTATCATTTTGATATGGTGATAAAAATACCTTTGTTATATTTCAGGTCATATATAATATATAAGCTAAAATTTAACAATTGAAAAAAATATCATTGGAGCAAAAATTTTGAACATCATAACTACATTTTGGTTTTAGCATCCCATTTGTCTTGTACATTAGACTTTCTTTAAAGTGTTAATTAGAAATTTCAATGTTTACGTGTTTCTTTTCATCTTGATACTCCATTACAAATTCATTTATAAATAATCATTTTATTTTATAAAATGATTTCGATTTTGTTGTAAAATATATAATGGTTAATCGATGGAATCAATTTAACGAACGAACAATATGGAATATGAAAAATGAAAATATGTCACACCTAAACTTAGGTGAGTATAGTAAAAATCACCAGTGAAAATTAAAATATTTGAATGAATGTATATTGAGATTTTGATCAAATTAATGATAGTATGTCTCTTAAAGATTAGACTCTCGACTCAAGATGCATCTTCCGTATATATTTTAACTTTTATTATTAATTTAATTAGACACATCTAAACTTGAGTATGTCAAGATGCATATTGGTTATGCCCATATGGAATAGTAAGAATCATTTTATCATAGATAAAGCTAAATTTTGACAAAAAAAATAATATGTTGCTATAATATACCAATGTTGTTTCAATGGTAACATGTTATATTTTGGATCAAAGAAAATCTATCATTTAATTAAGGACGAGGATTGAGTAACATCTATGTTGTATTATCATTTTGAAGAGGTGGGAAAAATGCATTTGTTATATTTCATGCCATATATAGTATGTCAAATAGGTAAAGGTAAAATTTGATTGGAGCAAAAATTTTGAACATCATTGCTACATTTTGAATTTAGCATCTCATTCGTTTTTGTATTGGACTTGCTCTAAAATGTTAATTACAAATTTCAGTATTTAAGTGTTTCTTTTCATCTTGTTACTCTATTACAAATTTATTTACAAAAAATTATTTTATTTTATAAAATAATTTCGATTTTGTTGTAAAATATGTAATCGCTAATCGATGGAATCAATTCAACGAACGAACAATATAGAATGGAAAAAACGGAAATATGCCATACTAGTTTAGATGTGTTTAATAAAAATCAACAGTGTAGATTAAAACATTGTATTGGTTGTATATTGAGATTTGGGCCAAATTAAATTATAGTATGTCTTTTAAAGATTGAGCTTTCATCTCAAGATGTTCCTTGTATGCTTTAATTTTAACAATTGATTTTAATTAAACACACATAAGATTGAGTATGTCAAGACGTATATTCGCCATGCCCATATAAAATACTTGAAGAGAGAATATAGGGAGAAATAAAGATCTCATATTAATCATCATAAACAATACATAATCCCTTTTTGTATAGTTAACGATGTAGCTAAATATATCAAAAAAATTCCTAAAAGATATAATAATATAATATTATATACGTTATAAACGTAATAAGATATATTTAGCATTATTCATTATATTAACAACACCGTCCTTGGACAGTACTGTGTTATGTTCATGACTCGTTAAAAACTTATTTGAAAATTCAATCTCAATGAATTAGCTACTTTTTTGTCTTACAATTTTTCACACATATTAATATATAATTTGACACACGTATAACGATAATTAAATATAATTTTTTATAAATTTATCATAAAAATAATTATATAAATTACACACAAAAGATGTATAAAAACGAAACTATAAAACATATTTATGTCGGTGTACTTATCCTCCCATACTGTTTTTATCCCAATGGTCTTGAGGTTCTGTTTGTGAATTCCAGCAAGTACGCCAGCTGTCGTTCCCTAATCGGGCGGATTAGGTTAGCGCCGATATGTCGGGGGAGTGGTTGCCGGCGGGCCAATTAACTCCCTCCGGGCGGCCAGTGCTCAGCGACGGCGAAGTAGAGTGTTTCCTGTTATCGGCGGTGGACGTGGAGGCCGAGGCGGAGGAGGAACAGCAGTCGTCGTCGTCGTCTTGGTCGTTGTCCCCGTACAGATCAGGCGTCCTCGTCCTCACAAATCACCGCCTCATCTGGATCTCCGAATCTCAGAACAACGCCGCCGCCGCCGCTGTATACATCCATCTTTCCCAAATCACCCACATATTCTCTCCTCCAAACAAGAACAAGTCGTCTCTGCTCAGGTCAATCATGTTCGCTAGCCCTAGGGTTCGTTTCCAACTCTCGTCATCCACATCCAAATCCACTTCATCCGGGAACGTGGTAGTGACGCTGGTGATGAGGGGCAAGTCCGATAATCATGAGTTGTTCGTGACCAGGTTTTGGGAAGCATGGAAGGCTCGAGCCTGGGATCATCAGGGCAAGGGCGAGGTCTCCTTTTTTGGGTCGTCAGTTCATGTGGGTCCTCAGGATGCAATGAG
Organism: Drosera capensis; assembly: GCA_001925005.1. Lineage (NCBI taxonomy): Eukaryota > Viridiplantae > Streptophyta > Magnoliopsida > Caryophyllales > Droseraceae > Drosera > Drosera capensis. Next base: position 10,355 of record LIEC01007454.1, read on the forward strand.
GATGCCGGTGGTAGGGGTAGCAGGAATCCTGAGACGAGAGCAGGAGATGTGGGAGTCTACAGATAAGACCCTCCACGACGCTTTCCACGACTTGAATGCTCTCATGGTAGTTCATGAAATTTTGCTGATCACAGAAGTTTTCCTATTGTGCTATCTGACTTGGTTGATTTTTGTAGCTTTGGAAATTGAGGAGAAACTTATTAACTTCGTGTTTTCCCGCTTGGGATTGCTCTTTCTAAGGGCAAGGCAAAGGAGATGGTGGTGCTAGCTGAAACAATGAGGCAGAAACTACTATCTACTTCAAACAATCATTCCACTGCACAGGATGATGACCAAATGGGATCAAAAGAAGAGATGCAAGACTGGTTGCTAAGCGTTGGCATTATATCCCCCGTCACCAAGGAATCTGCAGGCGCTTTGTATCATCAGCAGCTCTCTCGTCAGGTTCACTTCTTTCATTTCGTAGTCTTCAAAGTTGCCTTGTGAATGCGTACAGGTATGCGTGCTCATCTTGCTTGGTTAGATGATCAAGAATTGATCTTAGTAAAATCCGTGTGTCATGTGCTTATGAAAAGGTAGAGAATACAATGGATATGAAAATGACTGCCATTTGATATTCCCTTCTTGTAGTTAGCAGACTTTGTGAAGGTTCCGCTAGAGAGAGCTGGAGGAATGATCAATCTTATTGACATTTACTGCCTCTTCAATCGAGCTTGTGGCACAGGTATGCTTATGTGCTCTCTCGAGTTTCTTTGCTTCTCGATGAGCTTGTTGATCTCAATCCAGTTCCTTCCAGTCGTCAGAAGGAGTGAGTTTACATTAATTTTCTGGCAGCGTTGATATCTCCTGATGATTTGTTGCAAGCGTGCTCGCTTTGGGAGAAGTTTGATGTGTAAGACAATATGCTATTGATACTAGCATCTACTCATTTAAATACACCACTCGAGTGTTCTAGATTGGAAGTGGGCTAATTCTTAGATGTTTCATGTTGTTTGGTACTTCACTCCTGCAGTCCAGTAATGCATCGAAAGTTTGATAGTGGGGTCATGGTCATCCAAAGCAAAGCTCATTGCGATGATGAGGTAAATGTGCAGAAACTACTTGCCTTAATTTGATTGATTTGGAATGAAGTGGATTGCTTACTAATGAGCACAATGATGATGTCATCGATATGCCATCTGCGGCTAAACTGGAGAGTGCTAGCAGAGTCAAGGACTGACACTCTCAGATGATATGCCTTGTTCATATTCATAGTGCAGGTGTACTCTTAAAATCGTTCTAATAATATCCCAATCTTTCCCAAGTGCAGGTGTTTGCCAAAATCAAAGCTTTTGTCATCAGACCTGATACCCTTAGAACAGGGATAACCGCAAGTGATGCTGCGATGATGCTGGGGATAGCTCCAGGTATGGCTAAGGAGCATCTTTTGCATGCTGAGAGTAAAGGTATACCCTCCATTTTGACCTTATTCAGTTCATGGTGCTACTCTGACAAGGACCAAACCTGGTTCTTAGCTAATAGTCTCTCAAAATGCTATTGCAGGTTTGCTTTGCAGAGATTTAAGCCCCGAAGGTTTTCGTTTTTTCGCAAATATTTTTCAAGAAATTGAACCAGAAAATCTGTACTTGTAAGTGAAATTTGATATATTATTTTGCAATTCAGATTTACTAATTTGATATAGATGCTGAATTTTCTCTTCTTCAATGTGCATTTTGATACTGATCAATATTCAGCTTTTTCCTGTGTGATTCTTTTCCTTCTTCGAGGCTTGTATCTGTGGAAGATTCCTTTCCTTCTGGTCTCTTGGGTGCAACAGTCAGTTGTCAATCATGATGAATTTTAAATTGCATTGATTTATAGTTTTAACTAGGTATGTAATAAGTAGGTAGGATGGAAGCTATCATGGCATGCTACTTCTTAGAGGATCATACTCGATAGTTAGTTTCACGGGGAATCATCTATACTCCTTGAAAAACTCATTGAAGGCGAAAAATTTTCAGTTATAAAATTTCCATGTCTCGCTGGTGAAATAATCTTTGTCATCTTGCTTTTTTGTCGGGCAAAGAAAATTTGATGAGAGATTTGATGGGGGTGTAACTACATGGCCATTCATTGTTCTGTATCTTACTGTAGATCTCAAGCATGGTTTTTTTCCCCCCTTTCCTGAACAAGTTAAATATGGCTTTAAGATGGCAATTTAGAGAAAGGCCTTTGATTTTATTTTTTATTTTTTTTGGCTTCTTGGTTGCTATGCCATCTAATGTCAAGATTCATGATGGTAAAAGGATATTTGGTGTTGGTACTTTGAATGGGACATGTAATCCTCTTTGGGTGGAAGGTAAGAAGTCCAGCAAATGATTATATTATACTCTGTATCAACTAGATCATATCAAGTTAATCTACAAGAAAGTGGTGTTAAGTGATTGTCTATCTAAGCCAAATGATTGTTTCTTTGTAGGGTGAGAGACAATGGGGTTTACCCGACTTGGATTGCTTCTGCATAGGAAAAATATCTTCCAAAAACTTCTGTATTCCTTCTCCTTCACAATGGCATGTGTTTAATGTCTTGCACATGTGTTTTGGGCTTATTTTGTTCATAACAGGACATCGCCCTCTGCACTTGAATTTTTAACTGGTGGGTTATGATACCTCTGTTTTCCTAGTTTTGGTCCTGATAATTATGCCCATGCGCTTGCCAGAGGTTATATAGTAGTGGAGTAACTCACGTCTTTGCAAACAAAAATAACAGCTGTTGAATGCCATGATAGAATAATGGCTTCAAGGGACAGGACATCTGCCGTTTTGATTCTTGATTTATTGTTGCTGAAGTAGTCTGCTGGATCCTATTAGAGATTATTGGATATATGAAGTCGCCAGGCAGCACCTGCATCTGAGGCATGGACATGGTTTCCCCTGCTCTGAACAGTCTAGTTGTGTGTGCAGCAAAAACGTTCCCCAGGGCGATTCAAATATATGTAACACAGTTGTCACATGTATTATTTTCAGTTGCTTGACAATTCGCTTAATTTATCTGTTGACATCATAGGAATGATTTTATGAGTCGGAATTTTTCTTTTTGTTGAAATTTTATCCGTGTACACTTTTTTTTTTTTCCATTGAAAATAATAAGGTTATCTACAAGCTATGAAAGGCATCACTCAAAGTCATATCCCTCATCTCCCTACGTAAAAATTAAAAGCCTTAGGGTTTAGGGTTTAGGGTTAGGGTTTAGGGTTTAGGGTTTAGGGTTAGGGTTTAGGGTTTAGGGTTTAGGGTTTAGGGTTTAGGGTTTAGGGTTTAGGGTTTAGGGTTAGGGTTTAGGGTTTAGGGTTTAGGGTTTAGGGTTAGGGTTTAGGGTTTAGGGTTTAGGGTTTA
>LIEC01007455.1:0-19858 GCA_001925005.1 Drosera capensis
ATAGATAATAATAAGGATTATAAAACATTGTAATAATATATATATATATATATATATAATTTTATAAATAAAATAAATATGTAATATTTATCTTTTTATTATAAAATATATAATATAGCATTAATGTTCATTATTTCGTCTCATAATTGAATACGCAATAAATAATTATCTATCCATCCTCTACCTTCTTCCGATGTATTTTGTCACCACCACGTTGGGACGGAAGACATAGAATAATAATCATGCAAAAAAGCTGAACAAAATGATTGTTCACACGAACAATGATAATTTTACGACGTTGTTGAACAGAAACTGGAGGAGATCTTAGTGCTAGATGAGTAAAACGTGATGGACGTCAAACGTGTGCAGTACCACATTGTATCTTGATGTGATGAGGACTCCCATAGTCATTAAATCCACCCAATACTCACTTGGAGCAATAGGCTGAAACCAATTCAGTTGTAAGAGCATATGTTCTGTAATATCTGACGTCGGGTACATCATATCATAGAAATACCTATTTTGCTGAATTTCTTCGATAAGGTCCATTCTTATCTTTGCCAATCATCTTCACTAAGATCAAGTTGTGCAACTATTGCTCTAAATCCACAGTGACCATCACCTCGGACATCAATAACATGAGAAATATAACGATGAAATGTTTTGAACAATTGATGACAGAAGAAATCAAAGTATTACCGTGTGTTGGTTCGGTGTGACGAACCCAGATGATTTAGTGTGTCATCCTCGGCCTTATGATGTCACAGATCCTTTAGTAGATAGCTCTACTGATTATGATATAAGGCGTAAAGTTTGCTCGTCCTTACCAATAGGTCGACCTTTATGTTCCATATTATACGAGGGCACTCTAAAGGTGCCACGAGTTGGATCAGCAATATCAATAAACTTATCTATAATATGCTCTCTCATATCCAGATCCATGGCTTGTAGTAATTCCAACACTTGAGATGTTCTATCATATTGTTGTCCCTTATAATGAGATTCATTTGCGTGTATGGAGAGTTGTCGCCAATGTGCATTGATGTTGAAATGTTGAGAGATTTCTAGAATGATTTTTGAATGTTCTCAAGCTCCAGTTTCACCAGTTTGTGTATCTTAGAAAAAGAAGTTTGAAGCAATGACATGGTATCGCCTAAATAGAAGTTTAGTCTTACATGTGTTGATTCCACCCTGTAAAAATAGTTATTAATAATGATAAACGACATAATTATATTTAAAAAGATAGTATGATATTATATATGACAAAAAAAAATTACCTTTGAGTAGAATGATTTCCGAGATGCATATATAGGTTTGTCGATGCTGAAGCAAATCATTCCTTGTATGATCTCAATCATGTCTCCTAAAGATATGCGATGACTTGTCGGTACTCTTTAAAGCCATCACACATTGCATGCCACTTTTGTTTATATTGATGATTTTGATGATGAATTGACAAGTGAATGCCATGACACTAAGAAAAATTGAAATTGTGGATCAAGTATAGGACTGCATTTTTTCGTACGGCCTCATTTATATGTCAAATACACAACATGCGATTTATAGAAGGATAACAAGTTTCTATGGCATTAATAAGAGTTAAATCACTATATTAGACAACAACAGATGACAGTATAACTCCCTTTTGTGTCATCCAACTCTTCAAAGTAGATAATGTCTTTGTATAACTTTATATTTTTTCGTTACTAAGATAAGCAAACATAAACGAGTACGTCAAACTTGTGGAGGTGACTCCCACAACCTTCACGAGCGATAATTGATACTCGTTTATTTTGTAGGTTACATCAATGACTAATACATGTGAAAAGTTGACAGACAACTCAAGACTCGTGGGATGACACTAAAGAATATCTGTGATTTCATTTGTGTTTGGGTTTGAAAAAAATTGATGAAGATATTTTTTTTAAATTAACTGGCTTAGGACATATTGGATGGGAGTTAGACTTCCTCGCTCATTCTTTTTGTATGAATAGATGGCATTATATACTCTTTATATTTATGGTGTTTGAAGGATCTTTTTTATAAAAAAAACTGAAATAATTTCATGAGGCACAGTATTATTAGACATTTTAATCGTAAAATCTACTTCGTGTGGTTTCAATCCGGATGGAAATTCATAACCATGAAAATCTTCTACGGATTCATGATTATGAAAACAACAAACGACCTTCAACCCCTACATGTTACACTCTGAAGGTTTGGGTATACCTCGTAACTTAAATGGACAGTCATATTTTTTAGTACCTGTAATTTTTTTTTAAAGATATGACTTGACGAGAAAAATAAGAAACTTTGTATTTTTCACTTCGTTCACAATCAAGAACCAATCTTGACATTTTAGGACCCTTCATATTTATGGAGTTTAGAATAACTACGACGATAGCATTCTGTAAACCAACTGCTCTCACCCACGCTAACAGATTATCTCTCGTTTCAAAAATCTGAAAAAAGAAAAATTATATAAGCAAATGATTATCGTTTATATATACATTATTCAAAAATTTTAAAAAAAAAAAAGAAAAAGAAAAAAACCTATCTGTCCAGATTTGAATTCTGTTGTATAATCACGACGATAAAGAGAGATATTCCGTGTAGTTTGGAAATCACTTTCAATCAATCGATTATTTTAAAATAAAAATTTAGATTATCCATAGATTCGAGTACTCGTTGTTTTTAGAAAGGGAAAATGATAAAAAAATTTGAAGTAAAAGAATGAAATGGTTAAAGATGAAAATGAAATATATTTCTGAAGATATGGTTATGATTGAGGTTAAAAAGATGAGATAAGGAGCTTGTGGTTAAGATTGAGATTAAAAAAGATAAGAAAAAAATATAAATAAATGGTTGAAATTGAATATGGAGATATTACGAATTCTTTTCTTGAACATAAGAAAAGAATGTAGAAGAATCAGAAGATAAAGAAAAAAATATTATAAAAATTAAATTTAAGAAGTAAAATAAAGAATATACTCGATTTATTTTTTTAGTTTTTCAAGAAAACATATATATTTAGTATTAATAATTAATTTAAAAATAAATTATTATATTGAAGATTTTTTATATTAAATATTGATCTTATTTTATAGATCGTAATTAATAAAATTCGAACATATATTTATAATTTATATTTGATTTATGTATTAAAAGTTATTATTGAATTTAATCGGGTTGATTTATTAGGGGGGGGGGCAAAATTCAATTATCCTTTGTGGCAGTTATGCTTCATTCGCCACCACAATCCGCTGTCGCTGGAATCGATCAACCAGCGCCACCGCCGCCGTTTCTTATCAACCACCTTTCTCCTCTCCGCCCTTTACTTCCCTCTTTTTAGTTCATCCCAATCAATACCAATCCTAAACTAGGGTTTTCCTCTTCGTCTCAGTCCCCTAAATTTCATCGATTTCTATGGACGAGTGAATAGAAGAGGGTCTTTGAAGGATTTGGGAATGGGGGAGAACAAGTATGATGTTAGGGCTGCTGAGATTCTTGCTAGTGAGGCAATGGTGTGTGAAAAAGAAAATCTTGATTTTTTGGTTTTGGATTTGTATTAGGGTTTTGATTATTGGGAATTTTGTTGGTTTTGTGATTGGTAGCGTTCGAAGATCACTGAAGCTGTACCTATATATGAACAACTCCTCAGCACTTACCCTACTGCTGTGAGTCTCTTGAGCCTTTTTTTTCTTCCGTTTTTGGTACCCTTCATAGTTTAGTATTGAATTGGTTGTATGTGAAATTGTTAGTATTTGAAGATATCTTGGTGGATTAAAGTGAGTTATTGCGGAATGGTTTGTTGAAAGATGGAGTGCTCTCTTTGTTCAAGATTGAATCATTGTTATTGGGCTTCATAATCTCTGTTGTGTTCCGTGAATCGGATATAATGCGCCCATGACGAGGATCATAAGAGAAGCTCATGTGTAGTTAATGTGACAAGTAGGGTACCGCATCCCGACCATCTTGACCTCTTAACTGCCGATAAGAGTTTTATTGAAGCGAAGATGTGTTTCATTTGAGGAAGGAAAAAAGGGATTGTTGTATATATTGATGGTTAAAAGTTCTATCTTTATTATTTAGTGGTTGGAGTTCTTTTCCTCATTAATGTGATCCTTGTGGATTTGTAGGCGAAGTTTTGGAAGCAGTATGTGGAGGCACAAATGGCCGTTAAGAATGATGATGCGACAAGACAAATATTTAGTCGTTGTTTATTGAGCTGCCTTCATATTCCCTTATGGTGAGAGTTCGATCGAAGTGGATTCGTCTGTCTTGAGTGCTTCTTTTTACGAGTTAATTGAGTTGATCGACATTGAAGTTCCTTCATATGCAAGTTGACTTTCAAACACTGTATGAGAGGGTACTAAAAAGTCAAAGGTTTCTACTGGTTTATAGATGGTTTCTCTTTAGGCTGAAATTTTAGATTAGAGATATACCTGAAATCCTCACTCCTTTCCTGTATTGAGGCTATAGGAGGTGCTACATTCATTTCATCAGCAAAGTCAATGAAAAGAAGGGGACGGAGGGTGTAGACGAGACGAGGAAAGCTTTTGAGTTCATGATCAACCATGTTGGTGAGTCTATTCCAGACATTTTGGCTTTTCCCCCGTTTTGGTCCTCGGTGGCCTAGGGCGTCAGGCCTCGTGTTACTATTTTCTGCCCTCTAAGCATGTTTTTGATAGGCCTTTACAGAGTAGGAGTCGATGTTTTGCTTCTCATTGCAAACATCTACTTCACGGCATTTATCATTTTCATGTATGGTTGGCAATCTGGCAATGATTATGTTTGGTGCATGTTTACCAGGTGTGGACATTGCATCTGGGCCTATATGGATGGAGTACATTAACCTTTTGAAATCCATTCCGGTAAGCATTATATGTTTCCTCCTTTCCACTAATTAGGGGATACTTTTAAATGAATATGTGGATGCAATTACTTTGGATTCTTCGGAGCTGCTGGATCTAATTCAGTAATGATATGTCAGGCCCATACGCCGCAAGCAGAGACTCAGTTGATGTCCGCCATACGCAAAGCATACCAAAAAGCTGTCGTCACTCCTTGCCATCATCTTGAGCAACTCTGGAGGGATTATGAAAGCTTCGAAAATAAAGTCAGTCGTGCATTGGTGAGCAACTAATCACTTGATCTTAACCATACCTGCTATGGTATAAGCAGCAACCTTGTACTGATTAACCTTTCCCCTTTTATCTACCTGGTGGTTAGCCATAGCTAATATGTTTTTTTTTTTAAATAATGATTAGCTCCTCAATATCTTTTCATGGCCAAAAGTGAATAGTCTTTTTTCACTTTGTTTAATGAAATCAGCTCTTGTCGAGGGATATAAGTAAGATATTAATCTGTGCAGGCTAAAGGGCTGTTGTCTGATTTTCAACCAAAATTTAACAGTGCAAGGGCTGTCTACAGGGAAAAGAAAAAATATGTTGATGAAATTGACTGGAACATGCTTGCAATTCCATCAACTGGATCGGAAAAGGTGATTCTAGTGTATTCATCATGTACTTCGATGGTTCGTGTTTGTCCTTTTTTTTGATGAATTTGGATCTTCGACCGTTGGCAGTTAAGAGGTGGGGTGTACATCTTTCTTTGTTCTTTTTAATTCTTTTGATGGGCACTGCAACCCATGGCTAAGTGTCCGGTTAGTTACAGATGTGCTTTAAGCTGTTAAGCTGGTAACTTGTTAAGTAAAATTGAGTGCTTTTGTTGGTTAAATTGGTTTTCAAATTAGTGATTTTCTGCCTGTTAGCTCTTTAAATTTTAGTGTCATGCTTAGCCATTTTTCTTGTACAGCTGTACTGCCTTGCCAAGGTCCTGTCTGTTTGTGTGTGTGCTATAGCCTACAAGTTATAGATTTTCTTTTGTTTTGAGTCCACCGTGCATGAATGAGACTGACTCGATATTGTAATTATTTCAGCTAGTGTTTTGGGTAGACTTAAATTCAGGAAACCAATGAACCAAAACTGCTATGTTTTGAAGATTTTTTTCTCGGCAAATCAATAAAGAAATGTTTGCTTCCGTTTTTGTACATCATTCTATCTAGCGTCCCTGGTTTTTTGCTGTCCTTCCCTGTGCATTAATTGACGTTTGGCATGTATTCTTTAGGAGGAGCAACAGTGGATTGCGTGGAGAAGGCTTTTAGCATTTGATAAGTAAGTCTCTCAAGTCATACACGTTTTGCTTATGTGGTTGGTTATATATGCAATTAAGCTTCTTATTTTGACATGTAATTTTGATTTCAAAAGGTTTCCTTTAGGATTTACTTTTTGACGATTTATTTCCAGCGGTTAGTTTTGCATCTTATTTCGACTGAAGTTTTTACAATTTCTTGCTTGACAGAGAAAATCCTCAAAGGATTGATAGCACATCCTCTAACAAGAGAATCATCTTAGCTTATGAACAGGTACTGAAAGGTTTGCCCCCTTGTTTCTATCTTCGTGGTACACTGAGTTGTTAGTTGAAAAGATGTACTGCTATTTTTATTTCTTGTGTCCTTATTTTTTCATCCCACTGCTTTTTTTTCTTTTTCTTTTTTTTTTTCTTAACGTGAAGTTCAATGTGGTTGCACCTTTCAGCTTTTCTAATGATTTGAGCACTTGCCTGTTTGGTATCTCATGGGTGGTTGTCCTTTATGCTTAACTGGGTTGTTTTTTGTTCAGTGTCTGATGTATTTATATCACTACCCTGATATATGGTATGATTATGCTGCATGGCATGCAAAAAATGGAACAGCCGACTCTGCTGTTAAAGTGCTTCAAAGGGCCTTGAAAGCTCTTCCAGGTAAAGTTTCTATGTGTATATGCATAGCAGATTTTCTTGATAGCTATCAAATCCTGAGCGAATTTGGTCAATCTGAAGAATAAGACTTTTACTATGGCTTGCCTCAGGCTCTGTACTTTTACTGCATTTGGTGATTACTATGTTTGCTTACATGACTTCATTCCTCCGAAATCAGATTCTGATTTGTTGAAATATGCTTTCGCTGAGTTGGAGGAATCACGAGGATCTTTTCAGGTTTTTCTGTAAATTACTCAACTGGTTTAGTTCTTCTTTCCTTTGGGTTTTGTTGCTTATTTTCGTCATTTAGAAAGTAATTTCATGCAGTCGGCAAGAAGGATCTATGAGAGCGTATTGGGTGATGGTGCAAACGTACCTGCCCTGGTGCATATTCAGGTTAGGATTCACAAAATCGTATAAATGTTTCTAATTGTGTTTTCCAATATGTAATTGGTCTTTTGGTTGACAATAAAACTGTGCACTGAACTCTTTGTTATCATCAACAAAACTGCATGCTAACTGTTGAACTGGGTTTGTGTTTAATACTTCAGTTTATAAGATTTCTTAGAAGAACTGAAGGAGTGGAAGCAGCACGCAAATATTTCTTGGACATTCGTGCATCCCCAAGCTGTACATATGAAGTTTATGTTTCTTATGCGTTGATGACTTTCTGCCTTGACAAAGACGCCAAGGTAATAAGACTTCTGCAGCTGTGCTCTATTTATTCATGGAACGTCATGAACACGGCATAAAACTTGCATTAAGGAGCTCTTACAGATAGTAGGACTGAATTGAAGCATCTAGCTTTCGTTTTGTGGTGGGATGGTGGTACTGGTCAGCATGAGTGGAATTTGTTTTAGCCTTTTTTCTGTGAATGATTATGGTCTTAATTGCTTTTAAGACTTAATTTTTTGACATTGCTGAAAGAAAGGTGGTGAACATTTGAAGTCTGCTTAAATCTCAAGGATTAAAGGAATCATCAAATCTTAATTTAGGGCTTTAAAACATAAATCCATTTCAAAGATGCTAAGCTGGCTACTCAAAGCACCACAATTTCACATATTTGTTTAACCTCTTTTGTGCTCGATTTTTGGCTTTGCATTGTTTAATGGTGCCTCTGCAGGTCGCACACAATATATTCGAAGCAGGAATGAAGCAATTTATGCTTGAACCTCGCTACATTCTTGAGTGAGTGAGAAATTTTTAGTGGATTGTCTTGTATATTACTCAAGGTTAGAACTTCTTTTGTGGCTTCTTCCATTTTGGCATGGAGAATGATGCCGACCAAGAGCTGTAGTAATTAGAGGTGCCGAGGGTACTTACTACTCCCTGTGCAGATGATTAAGTGATTAAAATTGGCATCTTCTCATGTTCATGACCGCCATAGGGCGAACAATATGTTTATAAATTTTTCGGATTTAGTCATGTAGTCCTTATTCTATGCGACAGATATGCAGATTTCTTGCTACGTCTTAATGATGAAAGGAATACCAGGGCACTATTCGAACGGGCATTGAGTTCACTGCCGCCAGAGCAATCTGTTGAGGTGGGGAAATTTATGCATTGGCTTCATTTACTTTTCTTTCAAGTTTTGCATTTTCTTAAGTGATTAGGTGCATAGTTTAAATTACTTTCCTTTATTACTCATTAATTTGTCTCGGCAACAAGCTTCCCCACCCAGGTATCACTGTTCCAAGCATTCATACACTGCCAAGAGAGACCATAGCTTAAACAAAATCAGCCATCGTTGTTTATCCTCTTAGAACAATTCGTATTCCTTGATTCATATACTATCATCACTAGTCTCAATTCGTTTATCCTCTTCCAAGCATTTCATGTATTCTGAGAAACCGTTTGAGTGGTCTGGCTATATGTATTTGCAGGTGTGGAAACGATTCGCTGAATTTGAGCAGATGTACGGAGACCTTAATAGCATGTTGAAGGTAGTGAATTTGTGGCAATAGCTTTCATTTGCATCTAGTCTGAAGCTTTTGCATTTTCATAGCTGTTAGCATTTGTAGCAAATACAAGGGATAGTGTTCTTTAAGCTATAATTGTACAGACACAAAAGCTAATGCACTCTGTCTTTATGATGTGTAAAGTTTTTTATTTTGAAACATAGCAAAATGGAAAGAACATGCAAGCCAGTAGATTTAAAAATTGTGAATTTTACTTTCTTCTTTCTAGATTATTATTGGCATGTCATGTAATGAGCAATGAGCTTGTGCCGTTTTGACAGGTTGAGCAAAGAAGGAAAGAAGCTCTTACTCGGCCAGGTGAAGAGGGAGCACTTGGGCTGGAGAATTCACTGCAAGATATTGTTTCTCGATATAGTTTCAGGAATCTTTATCCCTGTTCTTCCAAGCAACTTGAGCTTTTAACCAGGCAAGAGGTGCATTCTCCACTTTCCCTTGCTCGAATTGAATAACATGACATTCTACCACTTGTGTATGTCCCTGTTTCCCCCCCTTTTGTAGTTGTAACTTAGCTTCAATGTTCATTTTTCATGAAACTAAATTAGGCATAAATGTCTTGGCAAAGCATCTGACAGCATCTAAGATTTAATTGGTACTGAATAGCATGAAACTTGTCAAAGCTGAAATCCCTGAATATATCATATATTCCCTCCGTCCCAAAAAAATTGAAATGACACGTATTTTGAGACGTTTCGTTCTTGCTCTTAACGATATGAGAAAATAATTTTTTTGGCACAGGGATAAAGTTCACAACTTAACCTATCATTGTTATTTCACGATAGTTTTGTAAAAAATAATGTTTGATTGTCGTATAAGTCTATGACAACTTCGAAATGCATGCCGTTTCACTTATTTTGGGACGGAGGGAGTATTATTTTCTGAATGTGTATGTTGTGTTTGTGTGTTTGCACTGACCAAATGTTTCTCTTGTATCTTCAGTGGCTTGCGAAAAACATGAATAAGAAAGGGGAAATACCAAATTTGGCCAATGGCTTTGGTTCTGTAGGTACAACTCTTTTCCTTTGAACTGATGTAGTGTTATTGTCTTCTCTAGTGAGTGAAATACTGGGATTTACTCCTATCTTGCTTGCAGACAAGAGCTCTTCGGGGTTGACTACCACAAACTCAACCCTAAAGTCGGTTCATGTTGATAGTAACCCAACAGTGACTCATTATCCTATGCAGAACTCCGGTGTGTCCTCAGGCTTCTTCTGATATTTTTATTGTCAGCAAACTTAGAAATTGTTTCCCTCTTTTTGTGTGTTTTCCTTCTCTTTTTTAGTTCTTTTGTTTCATGAAACTATCTGTCTCAAATGTTCCTACTTGTAAAATTTACCAGTTCAAGTTTCTGGCACCTAGTAAAATTTAGTCAACAGAAACTGCATTCGTCCATCTTTTAATTCCAGTAGTGCAAGTTAGTCCAATTAGTTAGTTTGAGAATGGAGTCTTATTACGAATCGACTGGAATTATAGGGAAAACTTATTAGGATGCAGTTATGATTTACCCAAAACATAGTCGTGGCTATGGTTGCCTAATGGATATAGGATTTCTCCACTGCATAATCAATATTGCCTATGTACACACTTGTACAGGACCTGGAGTCATTTCAAGCGTCCTAGTAGCTGGACTTCCAGTGACTCATAGCACACCATCTGCTTCTCGTGTTGGAACAAACAGTGCACTTGATGGGATACTTAAGGCAGCTCCTCCTGCTCTTGCGGCATTCATAGCAAATCTGCCAGGAGTTGAAGGTACTTCTAGATATTAGCCCAGGATCGAAATAACCTTTAGTTGAGATGCTCTAGTATAGTCAATAGTGTGGTGGCTGGCACCATTCAATTAATTAATTTTTTTGTTCAATATATTTTTTGTGTCATTGAAGTGTTTTAATTGAATGGTGACACTGCAATGGGTAGAGCACCCCACGATTCCTGTAGATCGAGTGGTATCCATTGTGTCAGAGCCACTTGCTCGATTTTACAACTTTTTTCCGAACTGATTTCTCATGCCTTCCAGTTAATTTGGTGATTTACGGATTATTAGCTTCATTAATGTCACCTAATCCTAGGGAAAGTTTCCTTCTCCCTATGCGACTGTAAGCTGTGCACTCATTACATGTCGCTGAATCTGTTTCATGTTTTCATTGTATCCAGTAGGTCCACTACCAGATGCAGATTTTGTTCTGTCCATCTGTATGCAAAGCAATTTCCCTAGTGGTTGGAATACCAAGTCGGGGGCCGCAAACCAAAATGCTAATGCCAGTGAGGTGTCCGGTTCAACTAGGTCGTATAGTTCAGCCATGAGAACTAGAGATCGGCATTCTGGGAAAAGGAAGCATGCAGAGAGTATGTTTCTTGCCTGGATCTTCTGCTGCAACGTTTTGCCTGTATCAATTTCAGTTAGATTGACTTCCCTGCTATACACAATTCTAACTAGTTATTTGAAATTTGAACCATGAGCACCGCTGTTAATTGGAACCAAAACCAATTGGATTACCCCCAAATGGGCATCCACAAAGTGAGCATGTTGCCTTATTATATACTCGGATTGATTATCTTTGTTTGAATTGTTCAGAACAAGAGGATGATACAACAACCGTACAGAGCCTTCCGCTCCCAAGAGATGCCTTCAGGTTACGGCAAATGCAGAAGGCACGAACAGGGTCGACTTCACAGAACGGATCAACATCATATGGAAGTGCCTTTTCTGGAGAACATTCTGCGAGCACGACGTGATATTCATGCAATTGTGTCATTATTTCTGTTAGATTTAGGCAGAGAGGGCTGCAAAGCAATGGATAAGAATGAAGGATCAACTTCCACAATCTTTGCCCTCGTGTTGTACAATAGTGTTAGTCATGTTATGATCATTACTTGATGGCTGATACAGGCCTTGTAACCTTACATGTCGATATATTGCGATGTAGTTGCATCCAAATCCCGGCTGTTCGATTGTTCTGATTCTTTCAAAGTGAGATTTACATACTTTAAAATCTTATATTTCTTGCCATGTCATTGTAATGTTACGGTTCAAGCATGAGTAATGGTTGAACTGGTTGGCTATCATAATCCACCCATGATATCCATATACAATAAACATCGAACAATGACTAGCAAGAAGTGATGCTAAATGCATACTTATCTCTGGATTGCTATGGAAACTCTCCAATTTACTTACTATTTTCATCTTATATATTTTTCAATATTTACTTGAAATACGTAAATTTTAGATTTAGTTTCTTTTTTTTTTTTCTAATTTTAATTTTCAATCACATAATTTTTTTTCTTCCATTTTCTATAATTCTTAATCACATAAAAATTTTCAAATATAAAAATATTACAAATAATTCGAAACATCTCTAAAAAAAATAAAACGATACAAAATTTATAAAACAAAAAGAATAATATATATTGATATATGCCGGTTTCATATAAATTACAATAAAAATAACTATTTTACTTGAAAAGATTTTGCCCTTGAGAACGAGGGCTTGCTATTTTGTCTCGACTTCTCTGACTCTATAGATTAGAGAAGTAGAAGGGACATTATTTCTCCTAAAATTTTGATATCGTAACACATGCTCATAAGTTTTCGACAAGGCCGTTTGGTGAGAGCAAGACAAACCCAACGACCTTCCCCGCCGCCGTCTAATGTCGACGCTCTACACGGTCGCAACACAATCAATATTCGACCTGAAAGGGGCTAACCCCGACAAGCTTCCTCGTAATCCTGGCCCTTAAAATCATCACATACCACTGTCTCCTCCATGTTCCCTGACCCAAAGAGGAGGAGGAGGGGGGAGAGAGAGGCGGTGGTGGTTGTGTTGGGGGAGATGACGGCGGCGGAGTTGAGGGAGTACGATGGGTCGGATGAGAGGAAGCCGCTGTTGATGGGCATCAAAGGGGATGTGTATGATGTAACGAGTGGCAGGGGAGAGTTTGCATTTCGTGGGGGTGTGTTTTGATGTTGGTGGTGAAGGGTTTTGCCCAGTGGTGAGCGAACCCTTCTCCTCGATAATGTAGTCAGGGGTTCGACATTTTTGAGCGCATTAGAGAACTATCTCCTTTGAGTGTGTTTGTTTTGAAAAAATGATTTTCGGGTTGCTTCCTACCGTCAGATGTTGAAACCCTTATCTCACGGTTAGGAAGGGAGCGACTTAACATTGAGCCAACTCCTCTTGACCTGTTAGGGGTTCGGGGCAATTGTTTAATTGTGGAATTTTTCTATTGTTGTGAACTTGTTCCTAGTTTCTTGTTGGCTTTATCTCTCAGGTGTGATCCATCTGAAGTGCTCTCCGATGTTACGATAAGGTGTGTGAAAGTGTGAATCTAATCGAAGAAAAAATAGTCTAGAGGGGTGAATAAGCTATCTTTAAAATAACAGAATCTTGATTTTGCTATCAAGATTCGATCGCAGTGGAAATGACAATTTCGACAAGACTCTTATGTATAAAAATAAATATATTAGAATCGATCGATTATTGTGTTCAGGAAATCAAGAACATATCAAAAATTGAAAATAACACGGAGAAAAACCTAATATAGGGAGAAAAACCCATGGCACAAAGCATAGCAATTCATTATAATCAAAAGATTATAGTTAGATTTTCAGGTCACCTTCAACCTCTGAGTTTTTCAGGCTCACTTAGCAAACCAAGTATCAATCAACAACTAGATCACCACGGATCTAAACACCGATCACACAAGATCTTAATCAATCAAACAAGTATAACAACTAGATTTCTCTCTTCTTCTTCTTCTTTTTTTACTTTTTGTTTTAAACATATCGGTATACATAAACCTGAGAAGAACTATGGTTTACATATTGTTTGAACTTCAATTAGTTCGTTGAAGATTAGCTAATCTTTGCTGGAGAATTTGCTCACTCTTGATTCTGTGCTCTCAAGTAGTCAAGTATCAACTAGCCTTCCTTCATGGTCCCCTTTTTTCATCACTCTTGGAAAATTACCTACTTTGTTCTTCTTCACCTTCTGATGGCATGGCTGATTTCAACAGTGGGTTTTTCATTGCTGGCATGGTGCAGGATGTTTTACGCCCTGGTGGTTCTTATTCTATGTTTGAGGCAAGGACGCAAGCCAGGCATTGGCTCGCCTATCGTTTAAGCCTCAGGACCTAAACGGAAACTTAGAAGGATTGGATGAAACTGAGCTTGAAGTTCTTCAAGATTGGGAGGTCAAGTTCATGGAGAAGCACCCCAAGGTTGGCATGATCGTTAAAGATAAAACGAGTCCTGCTGGAGGACAGCCACAAGAATCGAAGAAGACGACTTAAATGTTCTTCGAAATTTAATAACATGTATATACTGGTAATATGTACAAACACTAACTGAGATCGAAATGCAGTAGCTTAAGATTCCAAGAAAGAAAATAATTTGGCTCATCGCGAAGTTCAATCCCCAGTTGTTTATATAGGTATCTGTATCTTCGTAATTCTGTGTTGCTGAAATTTAAGTTTTTTCAGGGTGCAAGATTCTGGTTGAAACGGGGAAACCTGAAATTGAACTCGCGCTATTTGTAGATCCTATTGAGTACATGAAACACGAACGTAACTAACACATTTTCTTTACCAACTGTGATTATATATTTAGAGACCTTATCATTGTTACGACTACATATAATATGGAGTTCAACACAAGACCTGCTACTTAACTTTAACTTGAGTTCAGTCGAACCCATATCATGAATAAACCTCTGTCGTTATTTATCTCTCACATAATTAATCATCTGTCTTAATCTCGGATACCGTCTTTGGTTTAACAAATAACAAAACTAACGTGTGCAAACAGAAGAACAATTGAAAACTAGTAGTAATTTATAATAGGCAATAAGTGTTTATAAGCCTTCTACATATTCCTTTCCCGTTCAACCTATTTATATTTACATAAATGCACAGCGTCAATGCTTCATAAATCGAGTGATAAATCACCCAATGAGGGGAATTAGCTGTTTCATACAATCAACTTCACTCATGGCAGGATATTTTCTTTCTTATAATTGTCATAAGATCACTTGTTTCCTCTCAAATCAAAATTCTTTCTCATGCTATCCATATTTGATATGCAATACATATACCTTATCATCGATAAGAAAGATAACAAACACATGCTCATATGGTATCAAACACATTCCATCGTCCCAATCCTCGATCGTATCAAACCTCATACACATGCCTTCTTACATAACAAGACATAGGAAAAATATTCATTTCTCATTCGTATCACATCCCCGTTTAAAGTTCCATCAGTGAAGAAGGGAAGCCTAAAAGAAACACTAATCACAATCAAATCCCGTAAGCAAAAATTCATTACCAAAAATTAACGTTACCATTTAACCTCTTTCTATCATTAACCCGAAATCTCGCCGTACACCTGTCAGCCTTCCCCATATAATCCCATGATCACATATTCCTCTTCAACAGCTCCATCAATCAATCACCATCAAACGAAATCTCAAACAGGCCCCACATTTCTTCCCAAGTGGGGCCCTCCTAGGACAATGTCGGCGGCAATGCTGAAAATTTGCAGAAAATAGTGTATTGGATGATGATTTGGTCTTTGCTTCAGAACCTGAACCATTGGTTCAGATACTGGTTCAGTTTGCCTATTTTCACCAGCGGGAATCTAAATATCTGGTGATCAAGCGAGGAATAGACAACTCGGCTTAGGCGATAGTGAGAGGACGTCTACATTCTTCCCTGGGCGGGTTAGTACTTGTGGTTCATCTAAAACTTTTCTCTTGTGCTCTACATGATCGTATTCCTTTAATACTTCAGGCTCTCAATTTGACGAGATGCCCCATGTGTGTGTCACTAAGGAATAATAGGTTATGAACTAGTTACATATTATTTACTATTTTGTCAATGAGCTGATGGTGTTTTGTCTTATGGTATTATCAGGAGGATCCTTTCCCTTCCCAGATCTAGCTTATCTCAGAAGAAATATGAAGATCAATGAGCCCCTTTTGATGCTGGCCTGAAGAACTATAGTGAGTATCACGGTAAACTAGTGGCGCTAGATCCCCGCCTTCCCCTGTGTAAGGCTGAGGCGTGCACGGCCCTAGGGAATTACGGGAGTTAGAGTATCTCATCAACAGGGTTTATGCTGTATGCAAACTCCAAACTTTGATATTGTTGCTACTAGACTCTAATGTTCGATAGCTGTCGAAATTCTGTGTGATAAAACCTTGATATATACGACTTGGAAAAGAAAAACGGAAAGCCACAACTGCTCCAGAGATCTGCAGCAAAGGGCAAATAAGGCTAACCGGTGTTTTAGGTATACTTGAACAGAAACATAACTTAGAAACAGGAACAATATACATACACCTTTGATTGAAAAGAATACTCAAAGATCAACATCACGAGAACAATAACAATCTGGGAACTTAAACTTATGAACGAATATGTAATGTGAGGTAATTACACAATGGGCTGACGCCTCAACAAAAATATACAGCATCTTAATACAACTGACAAAATGCTAGTGCATACATTCACACAATTTTCAGGCCACTGGGTAACGAAGCAGACTATATGATTCCGCATCTGACATATACGAGTTCAGCCATGCTTATTATTACATTCAGCTTGGCGAGGATGACTCCAGGAAATCCATATCTGAAGCAGCCAAGGAGTTCAACAGCGTGCTCAGGAAGATGCACTAGAGCTAGTTGATGACGGGTTGAATGCCTTTTGTTCTGCACATGTAAGGACATCAGCAGGTCCTGCTTGTTCTCTCCCAACACCCAACAGATCAAGGTAGTAGAGATAGTGGGAGATGATGTTGTTCATGCTATCGACATCACCTTGCCCGCAAACACTGTCTCCATAGAGGACATTCATCGTGGTGCCGAACCCAGGGATCCTGTTGGATAAAGTGTCGTTCTTGGTCGGCTTCCAGGTGCCGACGAAGATTTCATGTGCTGTGGGTTGTCCCTTCTTGACTGGGGTCATCCACCTCCATATTGCAGCCTGGAAGGCAAGGGTGGCATTCTGTTCAATGTACTCTGGGTGATTTAGCAAGTCAACTTTCAGTGCGTCGCCAGTGGCTCCATAATTGAAGTTCCTAGTGAACAAATGACGATTCAACAAACATGGAGACAGAATGATAGAAAACATAAACAAAAGAAATGGATATATAAAGTACCAATATATGGGAATTGCACCGCGGCCATAGTATTCAGCTCCAGGTGCGCAAGGATAGGTGAACTTGTAGGAGTCATCACAGTATGACTGGCTTGGACTCATTTCCCTGTTGTAGCAAAGACCCCAAGCAAGAGGGCCGCCCGTGGCCACTCCATATCCACCTGAAAATTTCCAATTTTTCATGAAGAAGAGAACCGCTCATCATCCTAAACCAAGTACATCAAAGCAATTCAAATTCAACCAGTCCAATTAAGGCTCATACAGAGACAGTAGGAGAAGATAGGGGTGAGAAAGGAGGAGCCGAGGAGGACACCAACATAGTTGAGTTCAGGTTCTGCCCCCTCTGATCACAAAAAACTAGCAACTGCACTTTGAGTGAATGTAACAAAATGAAGATTGGCTTTTCATAGTCACATGCTGTCTGAAGTTGATTCTCTTCTATATAAACAAACCTCCCAAACTAACAAGATGCATGTTCATTCCTCAAAAGCATGGAATGGTGCAGTTGCTCATAAAACTTCACTAATATCTACTATACATTCTTCAAGTACTTTCCATATTACAAAGTATCCAGTGATATAAATGGTAAAAAAAAAAGTATCAAGTGATATAGTGGCATCAGCTAACCCAATCAGTTTAACAATATCTAATCTCAGTTATCGATAAAATATACCGCTCAGGGTTCCAAACTAACCACTCATGATTGCCTACTACCGATAAAATTCTCTCGACAGGGTTTCATTAACATATCACTATTTCCATCCGTGATTGCCTCCCTTCAAATCTTCTACCTTCTATGAAAATTCAAGTTTTGCAAACTCAACTGCCACGAATCCCCATATGAAACATAAACACAATCAGAATGTACATTTCCTAACCTCTCCCCACAGATCAAACAAACTCCCCGGTACCATACATGCATACACCAGACACCCATAAATATAATCACCCCCACATTCCACCAAATATTCCTGTTTCTTCCAGCCAAATCTGTACACAAAATTATATCAGTCCAACAACTAGTCTCATAAACTCTTGATCCAACAACAACAATCCATCCTAGGTTAAACGCTTGATCCCACAAGAAGACACCCAACTCAAGATCACCATCTTTTTCATCGGATTAATTTCTTACGAAACAACCACCCATCTCCAGCCTAGTTCCTCCTATCAGATCCTACTGTAAACAAGAGTCTCAACAACCGCCTATACCAATCGTACAAAACATTGTCAATTCTAGACGAAAAACTTGATCCAATGTCGAGATAGTCCACTCAAGGTGGATATCTAGCTCATAGGTTCAATTCTCGACCAAAACCACTATCAAGCTCCCACATGATTCTCTTCTCAGATCCCGCTCTAAACGAAAACGTCAACAATCCCATACATCATCACACAAAACACTATATTTCCCTTCATCACCAAACCAAACCCCCAAAAGCACACAACAGCAATAACCCAGGTATTCTCCTAATGAACAAGATCTCAGTAGTACGATAAGATTTACAGTTTTATCCCCATTACGAACAACAGAAGGCCAAAACCCACACAATTCATCCCACAAAAGAGACCAATCAATCAACAAGACCACTCACAAGAAGTCTTGCTCCCAACATGACCCAAGAACGCAGCCACCTCCTTCTGCCCCATCAACTTCCCACCGGTAGTACCGAACCCGATCGGTTGATACACCGCCGCGGCGGTAATAAACGACCTGTAATCCCAAAACCCAACAGCATGCGCCACGGGAGAGTTCCTCTTCGAGAACAAATTCTCAAACTGATACGTCTGGAAATAATCCGAGATCGTATCATTGCAACAGTATTCGGAGAATGTGCTGCATTCCCATCCTCTAGTACACACCCTTTTGCCTCCCCTCAGCTTCTTGGTCACTAAAACCTCCGACGAATCTGCACAAGAGAGAACAAACAAGGTGAAAATTGAGATGAAAACGATGATGGGTTTTGTTGGTGAGACCATTGTTGATGGGGGTTGGGGGTCTGGGGATGAATTGAGGGCTAAATGGTGAGATCTAGGGAGGATTTGAGGGGAAGCAATGAAGGAGTTGAAAGTGGAGTCTGTATCAAAAAGTTGGAGCGGGGTTGACGGTGGAGATGAGGGGAAGGGAGGAAAGGAAGATGGGGATTGGAGGGGTGTGACAGACTGGATTTGATGAGTGAAATGGACAAGACAGCCGGTGCGACAGCCCAATTTCATTTTATTTTCTTTTTTCTATTTTCTCTATTTTCCTTCTCCTACGCAATGTGTTTCATAATTCCTCAGTCTATTTTTTATAATATTTTAATATAAAAAAATATCAAATCAATCTTATTTATTATAATATATTTATTAATTTTTCTCATAATTACTATAATAAATTCCATTATCATCAAAAAAATATTTATTTTTAATCAAAATCCATACAAATTCAACCCTATCATAAATTTTCATGCGAGTCAAAATATTTCGATTAATTCGGGACGATTTTTTTTCTGTTTCATAATTCTTATATCACATATGTATTTTATATTAATTTATATGCATAAGTATAAGTTTCGTTTTCATATGAAATTATGTCTGATCATATATGTTGAAATATGTAACTTACGTAATCATTGATATTTCATGATAAATTTTTTAAAAATTATGTTTCATCGTCGTTACATGCGTGTCAAATTTTATAATGATACGCATATCAAGTTAATCTGTTGCAAGAATTTCGGAACGGAGGTAGCATAGTTATTAAAACCGGACCGACCCGACAGGTAGAACCAGTTGAACCGTGACTCGATGGCTCGACCAAGTTGGTCTGAATAAAAAACCAAACAAGCCATTGATCCAGTGAAAACCTGTCAAAAACCCAAGTGGCTGAAGCTGTTCAACCTGAGAAAAAATCCTTAAAAAATATACATATAATT
>LIEC01007456.1:0-54235 GCA_001925005.1 Drosera capensis
GGGCAGCTGCCCGTGGAATCGGGAGAGCTGTGGGGGAAGTGGGCTCACTGGTGAGGAAGACTGGATTTCGGGCAACGCCGTGCGAGACTGGGTCAAGATATTTTTTCCACCGTGGATTTGTTTTTGTTTTACTTTTCTGATCTCTAATAAATTATATTTCATATGATTATTAAGAAATAAATGAATTAATGATGCTAAATTGAATTATTTATCATCAAATTATCACTACTAACAAACTTGTGTTATGATATTAATGATCTAACATTAGTTACATTTAAATAATAAAATTATCTTTACGTGTTAATGGCCAATTTTGTCATGGATCTATCTACTTTGCACGAAAAAAAAAATGGTTTCCTTTTCCTTTTCATAGAAAGAGGACAGCGCAACTACAAAAGAGAAAAACAAGGAAGAAAGAAAACTACTCCTAAAAGAGTACCTCGTCTAGTGATCTAGTTCGCACCATCTGCTTTTTTTTTCCCCGGTGCACTATTCGTTCAATTAATCTATAGTAATCTAGTAGGTGAGTTGTAATTGTTTACGGATCTAGCAATTGTTTTGTTTATATTTGGTACGGAAATGGTTTGATTCATTGAATCATGCAAACGAGTCAATGATCAAACACTATTTTGATTCCAATGACTTTGAATCATGTATTCCTTCTTACACTGAATTTTCGCAAGATATTGCTAGTGATTTGGATCGAGATACAATTAGTCAACATCGTCCCACAACTGTCTAATGCGTAAACTTGTTTAATCCTCTAAATACTCTCTGTAATCGGCATACACGTGCGTTTAACATGGACAATGTTAGCAGATTGATGTCTATACCAAGACAACATAGGCAAATGTTTTCATATCATTCGATGTTCTGGGATCAATCACCAAAATCATCCCAATTACTCCTCGTACAAAAAATGAGCATCAACCTCACTTTAATGCCCAAGTGGTACCCCTAAAATAAAAGGGGCAGATATCAAGCCCCGCAAACTTCTCATACGTACCCAAAATATTAAGTTACTCAAATTGTACCAAAACGTATCAATTCCTCGGCACTCGTTCCCACTGCGAACTCTTGGAATTGTTGCTTGATCAAAGCACACTTGCCTGTACGTTTTTCAATATATCTCTCTGCAGAGCTTCTGCATTACTCCAACGTAGGATATGGTGAAATCTATGCTCCAGTTTCGTTGAACTCTTCCCATGTCATCGAATTTCTCTTGGGATAAAATTTAGGAATATAGATATTTGATGTAATTAGTCTAATCAAATTTTATTTCCACAAATGATGGATGATCCCATCTGTCATAGTGGAAGTTGGAGTAGTTGTTGATATATATAGTTTGTTGAGACATTATATCAAAAAACTTGTTACGTCCTATTAGAACTGGTTATGGTTATGTGGTTCTTGAAAACATTATATTAAATATTCAAGATCAAGTGAGAAAAATGAATATATGATCGTGATGCAATGCAAATGGAATATGCCACATATATGCAACAGAAAAAGAATGATAACAATATGATTCATTAGGACAGCTTGGACGGTAAATAATTAATTTAGTCTAAGTAGCCATGAATGTATCTTGCATGATAACCACCGGTTGTCGCCAAAACACAAGTTAATTTTGTTGATAATTGATGACTATATTGTAGGGGATATAACGATCTTTAATGGATACAAAGTTCCAAAGATCGACATAAAGATACAATTAGCACGCTGATTAAGTTGCTTTACGTAGTAAATAACCACGAAGATCTAAAACAGATGTTAATAAGGGGAATTGATCCACAACATATTAACAATTGGTGACTAATGGTGAGGAGTAGGAGACAACGTGTCGGTGTGGTGGGAGCTGGTATTTTTGCATGGTATACAACACAAAATTATCAAAGGAATTCACATGCGCAACAGATGCTGATTGATTGCGGTGGGGAAACCGCATTGGTCCAAGTATTATTTGGGGGTCCTAATCACAAATTAAACGCTCATCAAACTTACTCACACTCTTCTGATATGGTCGTCTAATGTCATGTCGCCAAATATCCAAATGTCTTCTACGGACAGCCCCTCAAACATAAATAATTATCGGTTTGAAGATATTATTAATCTTTCACTGATGATGGAAATGCATTTAAGAGGATTCCTTCTGTTATTCACATAGGAGTATCTTTTACATATAAGTCACCGTATGTATGTCGATTTGGTGTGTAGGCATTACAATTTTCAAATGTAACATTTTTCAAATATGTGGTTAGATGTGTCACATCGATCAATATGGAATCGTCACGGATGTATTAGGGCTAATGGGTGTATAGTGCGGTGGCATTAAGCGTGTATTAGGTGTGTAGTGCGGTGGCATGATTGTTCACATGATGATGAAAAATAAGTCAAACTATGCACTTCATCATACCTCAACCGTTACCAAATACGTCAAATTGTGTAGTAGCAGTATTTAAAACTACCTAGGTAGCTTTATTATTTAGGTCACACGCATATGTTTTGATATCTCATCATCCTATACCATTATTTGATATTTCAAAATTAACTCTCTACTCAATCATTCATATGATCTTTTACTAGTATAGTATAATATATTGTTGTTTTGTTTATCCATACAGATGAAAAGTTGTAGGAGTATATAAATAATTTTGAGGGTTGGTTATATGACTATGTAGGTTAGATTATGTCTTGATTGATCCAAGTTATATATATATATATACAGGGTTAATTGTAATGATTTTTCAACATACAAGTGAATCAGTTGCGCACGGATATGAAGAGAATGATGGTCATTTTCCCTTAAAAGCCACGTAATTGCTATCGATCAACGTTGCTTTATTATTTTTCCATCGCCTTTTTTTTTCTCTTGCCAAAGCAATCGTCCCTTTTTGTTGACAAACTCACAAACACAATGTTAGTGCCTAGAAATTAAAGCGGGAGATGAACCTGCGTGCCGATAATAGATACGGTAAAGGAAAACAAGAAGAGGACCTACACGGTGACTATACTATTGATTAATAACATATTTAATACATACATCAAATTCACGATAATATGATTTGAAGGGTCTAATGAACAATAAAACGTTCATTTTGTATTAAGCTAATTATTGTTCATAATGATCAACATCCATTGTGTCAGGAAAAATACAGAGATGTTACTCATCCAAAACAATAGTACTATGATGAACATATCAAATCCAGATCAAACACAGCAGCCAGAGGGAAAACGGAAATGCTAAATTAGGGTTAGGGTTTATGAGGAATCGGGCACCATCGCAGAGCTCGATCGCGAGATCCGCGATCTCATGCATCTTGGTTTTGATCACAAAGTTTTCGCTCCTCATAGTTCCCCGATACTTCTCTTCTCTTCCTCTCAGGTCTGATTCTGACATTTCACTTTGATCTGATTTGATTTGGTTTGGTCTGATATGGATTTTGAGTGGTGAATTGTTCATCGTGTCGACCTTGTAGGTGTTGTGCTTGTGTTTGTGGCTGGTGTGGAAAGTCGTGTGAGCTTCGGCTCCTGCTTTCGTTTTCTTCACGGTGCTATTTGTTTGGGCTGTTTATCCCGCTACGGTTCGTCCTGGTATGTTGAACATTGTTACGGGTTATAATCGGAGGATTCGTACTGATGATAGATGTGCTGGAATTGTTGTTCATCAGATCACAGTGCTTTCTTTTCACATAATCCAATTTGTGGTGTTATTCTGGATTGAGTAATGGCCTGATTAGAGATTCCTAATAAAGAAGTGTAGAACCCCCCACCCTGGCTTCTGTGGAGATTTAGAAGTAAAATGCGACTCAAGTGTATAACACAGGGAATGTATACATGGATAAGTTTTTCAATTTGTCTATTAATACGCTGTGATTCAATGCCAAAGGTGACTGTGAGTTAGTTTTGTCTCAGTCTCTCACAAGAACAGGAGCATATTTTTGTCTTCCCATGATTTGGATTTTGGGCGACTTGTCGATTCAGAGTTAAGTATGATTTTTTATCCATGAAGTTTCTTTCTTCTTTGTTTTGCAGCTATTTCTCCCCTCGGTGACATTTTGTTGAATGGGGAATTGACATTTTGTTTTCTATGGCCAAACTGCCAACTCTAGTATCTAATAAACCAAACGGTTTTTATTTTGGAGTCGGGTTCATCTGCAATAGGCCTTTGCTCTACGCTAACAAGTATGGAGGTGATTTTACTTTGCATTATTCTTGTCGTCACGGTTTTTTTTTTCTTCATATGTTCCGTGATTATTTTTTTCTTGTTCTCTTCCTGAGAGATCATTTTTCTAGTTCACTTGGTATGATCATTAGAATCAGATAGTTCAAACCTGGTCGGAGCTTCAGTATGGCTTGATTTTCTTTGAGCTTTGTGATCACGGCTCACAAGGGCATATTACTTAGGACTAATGCTTTATTTCTCTTGTAAGCTCTTCTCTGCAGAGGGTTAGATTCTGTACGACCTGTGATGCCTTTGTTAGAGGATATGACCACCATTGCCCTGCATTTGGAAACTGTATAGGTAAGATGATCCACAAAAATTTCTATGACGATATCTTTATTCTTGTTTTACGTAGGTAATGTTATATTCATGTGGATTAAAGCTCAAATTTGGGTTTCTTCGTATTTACTATAACTGTTTTTGTTTTTGAAATTTTTTAATCATTTAATCTTATCTTCATCCTTCGTTCATCCCTAACAAATATTAACATCATATTTTCTAAGCATCAAACAAATTATGTTTCATAAAGATATATCCAATAATAAAGATTTTTTTAAAATTATTTTTATTTTTTTAATTTTTTTAACCATTTAATATTCATCCTTCATATCTTCCTAATAAATGTGAGCATCATATTTATTTCCTAAGCTCAACCATGAATGTACAGAAAGGGCCGATTATGCGAAGAGAAAGTGTGTGATCCATTGGCCCAATTAATCCTGGACCTATTTGCAGAAATATGGGGAAGAGGGTAGAAGGTTATGGAATCACTGACTCAGCATATCCCAAAGAAAAAGTCATTTCCCCTTTTCAAATCCAGGAGAAGAACCATGAATATGCCAGAAGTTTCTTATCAAACCTATAAAAACAACACCCATCGACGCCATTTCTCATCAGCAGAAAAACAAAGCAAACACACAAATCAAGCTCTTCTAAAATCCTCAAATTGCCATTTCCTAGCCACTCGCACAACCCTGAAGCTCATAGCAACAATGTCGCTGATCCCAAGCATCTTTGGAGGCCGACGCACGAATGTTGTTGATCCCTTCTCCCTCGACATTTGGGATCCCTTCGATGGCCTACTCCAATCGCCATTAGCCAATCTACCCGGTTCAGCTCGTGAGACGGTTGAGTTCGTGAATGCTAAGGTAGACTGGAAAGAGACCCCGGAAGCTCATATCTTCAGGGCTGACCTTCCGGGGATCAAGAAAGAGGAGGTGAAGGTGGAGGTGGAGGACGGAAATATACTTCAGATAAGCGGGGAGAGGAGCAAGGAGCAGGAGGAGAAGACCGATAAGTGGCACCGCGTCGAGAGGAGCAGCGGGAAGTTCGTTCGCAGGTTCAGGCTTCCTGAGAATGGGAAGCTCGATGAGGTGAAGGCCACGATGGAGAATGGTGTGCTCACCGTCACGGTTCCAAAGGTGGAGGAGAAGAAGCCTCAGGTCAAGACCATCCAGATTTCCGGTTAGATACAATCGGACTGTGTATGTGTTTAAGATCGCCCATCGAACTTATGTTTATGTGGTTTTTGTATGTGTGGAAGTATAACTGCAAGTCTTTATGCTGAGGATATGTATTTACCTCTCCTCGAGAGGATGAATAAATTTTTGTGTTATTGATAATATTAGTGTCACCAGCGAAGCAATGTCTTGCTATCTCATGATTGATCAATTATTGTTTATTTTGATTTTGTTATTATTTTGTTGGGTATGTTTATATCATAGATTTTTTAAAATTATTTTGATTTCATTATGAATATTTAATAGATTTTTTATCTATGATATTTTTATGTTTAATTTTGTTAAAAAAAATTAATGTAAAAATCAAGATATTTTTTTATCACATTAAATTTTACATCTTATTGAATTTAAAATTCATGAATTTATTGATAAAATTAATAAATTGACGAAAAATATATATAAAAAAAAAGTTTGATTTTTTTAATGAGGTTTAAAAGATTTAATTTTTTTAAATCCATGTAGAAGACAACATCAATATAAAAAAAAATATTATTAAAATAATTTTTAATTTTTTTAGATATTTTATTTATGTTTGATAATATTGTTAAATATTTTTCATAAAATTTTTATTGATTAAATAATATGAATCAACATATCATTTATCATTATCATGATATTGATTGTTTTCTGTTTTTATTAAAATAATTATAGTTATCAAAATAATTATATCACATTATAAATCATATGAAGTTGTTTTTGTATATGATAAATTTTTTTTGTAGAAGCTCTTCGTTTTTGCAATAAATTTAGATATAAAAATATTTATAGATAATATTTTTTTATCATGACATATATAGAGGAATTTAATAATATGTATGAACTATGAAATGTTTTTTTTTTAAGAAATTCCCAAAAAAATAAATCCTAACCAGTATAATCCAATAAAATAAACCTATCTATTATAAATTCAGTTATCATCTAAATCCATGATCGAAAATAATTCCATACAAGAACGCATTGTTGAAAAGCATTCCAATTAAAATTCAAGATCTAAATCAATAATAAAATTTAATTTAACTCAACAATCTCATGAGGTATATTGTTTCATTTAAACAAGATGTCTATTTTATTTTCTTAACATGAATAGAAGAATGCGTAAACATAAATTTATAACATGATATTCATATAATTAAAAAAAAATCATTATATATTATCCAGTTTGAAACGTAAATTTATACTTATATACGATTTGATTTATATAGACATAATATTTGATCGAAACAGTGTGTTTATACAAATCAAATATTACATCAATTCAATTTTTTTTAAATGTTGTTCAAAAATCTAACCAACTGATGTTCTGTTTAAAAATAGGACGTTAGTTCAACGGAAAAATACGTCATTTTAAAAATAAAAAACAATGATTTATTTCTTTCAGAAAAAACGTTATATAAATATGAAAATAAACCTTAATAATATGATATCCCAAGGTGACTGATCATGTCGTCGGAATCTATAACGTTGTCGGAATATGAAATAGAACATTTGAATAAAATCAAAATAAAACGCATGATCAAAAATGAAAATGGAACATCAGTATAAAAATAAAATAGAACGCCAATACAAAAATGAAACAAAGTGTATGAACAAAACAAAACAAAAGGAAACAAACCATGAGTGTTCTGTTTCAATAATATCATTGACGTTCTATTTCAAAATAAAAAAGATACTCTATTTCTGAAAAAAACAAATATTCTGTTTTAAAATAATATAGGTATTTATAGACATTTTGTTTCTGAAAAAAAAAAAAAAAAGAACATGTGAACAAAATGAAAGCCTTAAAAAAAATACACTTCATAATCCATCAATCAATGACACAACTAGCCAAAAGTTCACAAAACCAAATCACTGAAAATCAAAGCAAAGTAAACAAAGAAGCAAAGTAAACCAAATCACTTATCGAACCCGATACTCAAATCCATTCAGAAAATATGCAGTCACATACTGTTGCATGAGTGCACATGATTGACGACACCACTAGGACTACGTGGCACCATCGCAATACCCCGTTTTCATTTATCTTAATCCATCGAGTTTAAATTCATGATAATTCAAACCAATCTCAGTCTTCAGAATACTCTATATACATTGTTCATACTCCTCGGTATATTGAGTTGATAGAAGACTCCATGTACTTCTCAAGTCAGCTGACGACGTCCGCACAATTTGATCGTCTGGTTTATTGTGATCAGATCTTGGAACAGTAAAATTGCAATCTCAACCAATATCGCAGATGAGTCAACCAGAGAGCAAGTCAAAATAAGAAAATAGCATCAGACTTGCAGAATCAAGTACTTTAGGCAAAAGGACAACAGTAAGTTGAAGCTGTAACCCACTCAATTCCTCACAATTCATAAACCCTAGAAAACATATAACAATACACTATATGCAATCGAAATCAAACAGTTTCATAATAATCAAACCTATCCATCGACATAAGATTTGATTCCCCAAACCATATACGTTTTAATTCAAATAATCGGATTATAAATAAAACTGACTCGTATCAACAATCAAAGAAGAGGAGTTACAGAGTAACATTGACCTTGATATCGACGGTGGTCGTCGTCATGTCGACGGTCTTCGATCACGCGATTCTTGAAAGACGAAATCAGCGAGTTCTGAGAAATTGAATCAAAGATATGCAAAGAAGAAAGACGATTTTTGCATCGAATTGCGTGTACTTTGTGTTGAATCGAAGGAGGAAAAGGAGGAGGAGTGATGAGATTGATGTGGGGGAGAAAGAGAGGAAGTGGGTTTGTATATATTTTGAGAAATATGATTTATTGTCTATTATTTTTGATATATTTCTTAAAATTTGTATCTTTTGGTCATAGAAAAAAAAAATTATAGTACAAACGATTTATGATTAATTAACAAAAATTCAATGAAGCAGTTTTACAAAATTGATTAAAATCATATCGTCGAAACTGTTTAAAAATCGATAAACGAACATCAATTAATAAATGGTTTCGTTTTTATCAATAAATCGATTAACTAATCAATTTGTTTTTTACTTTTGAGTTATAAAATCGAATCTATTAAAAATCGAATCGATTAATCGAAAATGAATTGATTAACCGAAAGCAAACCGATTAACACCATATCTATTGTATTGTTGTTATGTATTTTCTCCGTCCCATAATTTTTACACCGTTTTGTTAAATCGGATTGTCTCATAATGTTTGCAATATTTTCTTAATTAGAAAATATTCTTATAAAATATATAAATATATATTTTTATTTTATATCATATCCTATAGTTCTACTATCATTTTTCTCTCTTACCTTATACTATCTCCGTCCCAAATTTATTGTATCGTTTTGTCAAAATGCTTCGTCCCAAATTATTTATTACGCTTTTATATTTGGAAAGAATTATATGATTTGGAATTAAAAAAGATGGGGAGAGAAAGATTGTGTGATTGAGAATTAGAATTGAAAGATAAAAGAGATAAAATTTAAATTTACGTATATAAAATGAGTGAATGTTGTAATTATTTTAGGACGGATGGAGTCCTCTATTAAGGGTAATTGAGTAAAATGAGAAAAATTCAAACACACTCCTAAATATTTGGGCCAAGTCAATTTGTTGTCCCCTTATCCCATAATACATACAACATTTTTATTTTTGAGCTGTCATAATTTAGTCGCAATATTTCCTCTTTTAGTAAATATTTTATTTTAAAAAAAAATCACATTAATCACATTTTAGTATAGTATATTCATTATTTTTCTCTAACAATAATCTTAGCATCCTTAAAAAATATTATTTTTTAATCAAATTTCACAAAAATTTAGTACACATATAAATCTTCGTTTCGGATCAAACGATTATAAATAATATGCGACAGAAGCAGTATAATAATTTTAGGACGGAGAAAATAAATAACGAGGGTTCTTGTAGTTGTTTGCGTTACAAAAATTAAATAGGTCTTATAAACATGTTCAACTCATCGGTGCTAACTGAAAAAAGCAAGATAAATCCTTTTTGGTGACATTGGAAACGCAAACGCAATATCGTGAAGCAATCTGTTATAAAGACTAACAAGTATTTTGATTGGTTTATTCAACTATGTGGATCACTTGTGACTTCCTTTTTTTCCTGCGCAGCCTCGTGACTTCTTTTTTTAATGTTATTCAACAAGCATTTCTCTCATTATTGCATGAGTTGAAGCTTGCTCGCGTAGTGGTTATCGCACGAGTTTTTTCTCCCCTGAGGCATTCCCTCCTAATCCAGTGGTTCATTCGACTAGGAAAGATGGTTGATCTTGTGGTTTACGATGTCAGATATCCTCATCGGAGACATGCTTACATAAAAGAAAGAGGTAGTTCAACGAGGTTTTCACCTAAAAGAGCCAGGTTCTAAGACAGGGGTCTCGTCTTCGTCAGGTTGTTCTCCAGGATATTCTTATTCGAGGTCTGCGAGCATTCCATTCAATCTATGCATGCGCTTTCATCTACTTCAAAGACGGTTAGAGAGGCTGGTTCTAATAAAAAGAAAGTGGTATTGTATAATTCATCTTCTGCTTTCTCTGTGACATCGTTAGCTAGGTCTTATCGGTAAGAAAGAAAGAAAGCGTGTCGGTGTCTATGATTTATAATCTTCTG
Organism: Drosera capensis; assembly: GCA_001925005.1. Taxonomy (NCBI): domain Eukaryota; kingdom Viridiplantae; phylum Streptophyta; class Magnoliopsida; order Caryophyllales; family Droseraceae; genus Drosera; species Drosera capensis. The sequence goes on from LIEC01007456.1 coordinate 10,357, forward strand.
CCAAGCCCTATCATGTTGTCAATCATCTCCCTCGTCTCGTCCCATAATATTTATAATCATTTGATGTCATACATGAATTTATATATATACTAATTTTTTGTGAAATGTAATGTAGAAAAAATATTTTTTATAAATAATGAGATTGTCATAATATGAGATAGTGGATTTACTGTAACAAAAATATGATTGATATGATTTATTTTAGATTAAATATTAATTAAAAATTGATAAATAAATTAAAATAATTTTAAAAAATAAAATATTATATATATTACGAAATGAAAAAAGTAATATTACTTCCCATAAAGGTTTATCATTATGAACTTGTATTACCTCATTAGGGAAAAATTGTTATCCCAAACCACCACCACCTTAATCATGATCTCCCTGTGGTTTTGAACACAAAACAGTTACATTTTGTCTAAAGCAGTTCCATTTTCCTCAATTACCCACGTGTTGATCTGTAAAATCCCACAATCCCAAATCACCCGTTAGACCCCGCCACGTGTCTCCTCCACCGCAACCCTCCAATCTGAGCCCATATCCTCTCTCCCTCTCCGATGCCGACCCATCCATGCACCCCCACTACCGCAATCACTCTCAGCTGAATATTCCAGACAGATTCTCGATTCCGTTTGATGTTGACTACAGGATAGCGACGACGATGGCACCTGTCGGCGGCGGCGGAATGGTGAATGCGAACGACGACGCCGTTTTGGTGCAGAGAGGGAGGACGCCGAGGGAGCCGTGTGTGGTTACGGTGAATTGTACGGATAAGACGGGGCTTGGGTGCGATATTTGTTGGACCATTCTCGATTTCGGACTCCTCATCGTCAAAGGAGGTAGCGACTGATGTGATGCTCTCTCGTTTGCGCACTGTTTGTGGCTGATTTTGGTGATGTTAGTTGAATTTCTTCGTTGGATGGTTATTCGTTACTGATGCGTGGAACGTGTGAGGATCAGGTGTCTAGTAACTATGATCATGTTAGTTCATTTGATATTGGAATTAATTATTGCTTGCAGGGTTTGATGGATTGTGTCTATTGGATTTTGGTTGGCAGATGTGTGGGATGTAGCTTGGTGGATTATTCGGTGTAGGTGATCATGAATTAGGAAGATGATTTGTGGAATCACTCTTAGGTAGGAGTATCGAAGAAGAAATTGAGGAAGATGTGGTTCATTACCCCTTGCAATCTGATCGAGTAATGAAGTCGTGCATGTGGCTGATCTTGTTGGAACAATCAAGTTGTGGATTGTCATGATTGTCGTTAGTATTGAACAGTTAGTACTCAATCATCTAAATATATTAGGAAGTCTAGTTTGGATGTATTTTGATGAAATCTATCACTGTAACGTTGTATGCTTTTATATTATTAGACAAGAATGAATTCCCACAAAAGGATCCGGTTGCAATAAGATGGATAGGATTTTATGATTATAGATGTGATTTCAAAGAATAATAGTGCATCTTTGGTCATATAAACCACTTTGACAATTGTGTCTGCATTTTCTATTTTATTCTAATCTCTCCTACCACATTAGCCGTTAGAAAAATGTAGAAAGGCCTAATTAACAATGGCAATGCATGAATCCAGTCAAACGTTTCTGGTGGTTAAAAACATGTTGAACTTGTTCAACTCATTTGTGAATGATGATACTATCATGATCTTGGAGCAGATGTCTCAACTGATGGGAAATGGTGCTACGTTGTACTTTGGGTAGTTCCTCATGATTGTTCGAGTAGAGTGCAATGGACAAATCTGAAAGAACGTTTGGTTTCCTTGTGCCCACCTTGCCCGATGCCCTTTTTCTACGATTCGCCTACAAAAAGGCCTTCACATCTTTTCTTATTGAAGTTCTGTTGCCTTGATCGCAGAGGATTATTGCATGGTAATCATTGTGGTCTCTATTTTCTGTCTTGTAGACCTTTCTGTACTACTGATTCTAATTTTGGTATCTCTCTCTTTTCTTAACAGATGTTACTCAAGTTCTTGTAGTGCTTGAGCTCAAGATTGAAAGCGTGAAAGTTACCACAACTCCAGATGGAAGAGTCCTCGACCTCTTCTTCATAAGGGATAATGTGTGAGTTCTTTGATATTCTCATTGCTCATGTTCATGTTATTTTGCCCATTCAATGTGATTGTATTTACTTCTACTACAGCTTGGGTGTATCACCTGGTTTTCAGTCTCGTCTTAACCTATTTCTGTCACAGAACAATGTGGCCACGTTAGTATTTGTTCCTCCCATGGGAATGTTCTGTTGAGAAGCGGAGAATAGACTCTGCTTAGAGATGCAGCTTCTTAGCCATGAAATTACTTGGCAGTATATTACCATCTGTTTGGAAGTCTTCGGGGCTAAATCAACAACTATACCTTATTGTCACGTATCTTATTGTCAACCCATGTTACACTTTTATTAAGCAAGAATTAACCTTCCAAAGATACAGGGTCCAACGTTAGGCGGCAATCTTCACATCTCATTTATTATGTGACTTCCCTTGCACTGACCCCGATGACCCTGCCGGGAATCATTGTTATTAACCCTCTAAAGGTACAGGTTCCATGACCTGACAAGGATACAATCTCAAAAGTTGGAATCCACCGAGCCTACCTTCCTATTTATGTGTGACGTATTTACTTGCTGTGTGTGTCTTGAGGAGTGTTGTGCGTGTCTCGGTTTTGCCTTGAAGCAGGTCCTCTGATTCATCGAGTGGAAGAAAAAGCTCCTTATAATTCTTCATCGGGCATGTTGTTATTTATTTATTTATTCTTTTTTCTGTTTCTTTGATTGAAATGGTTTTCCTAATCTGCATCAGGGAACTTTTGCACACAAAGGAACGACAATTAGAGACACGCCAGCGACTGCAGTCTGTTCTAGGGGAGTCGTGCACCAGCTGTGAACTTCAGTTGGCAGATTCACACTGTGAATCTCACCATGGCGTTTCCTCTGTATCACCGACTGCTGCAGAAGAGCTTTTTAGATCCCATTACTCTGAGACCGAGCATCATATGCAGGCTCTTAGCCCGGATATGACAAGATTAAAGAAGGCTAGTGTTAACATAGACAACACAATGAGCCCCAGTCATACATTACTTCAAATCCATTGTGTTGATCATAAGGGTCTCCTCTATGATATCATGAGAACCTTGAAGGACCAAGATATTCAGGTTATCGTTCATGTCACTTGCTTGTGCCATTTTCCTTTGGTCTGGACTCCGGAGAGCATAACATTCTCTAGTGGATGTGGGTTATTTCACACATTTGTTTTTATGTTATCTCAGCCGCAGCGAAAAGACTAAACTCTCAGGATTTCATGTGATTAATTGTGAATACTTAGTCATGGTTACGTCATGTTTTGTAGATTGTATTTGGTCGGTTCTCATTGGTCACCAAGGGATATCGAGATATTGATCTTTTTATCCAGCACATGGAAGGAAGATTGTGGATCCTGAGAAGGAATCAACCCTATCTTCCCATTTGAAGATGGAGATGCTTCATCCACTTCGGGTCATGATTACGAGTCGTGGGCCAGATACTGAACTGCTAGTTGCTAATCCAGTTGAATTATGTGGACATGGAAGGCCTCGTGTTTTCTATGATATCACCCGTGCTCTTAAAGCACTCAGTATCTGCATATTCTCGGTATGTAACCTAACCTTTTATCGAAACAAGCTTTTACTGGTTTGGTATTCTGGTTTGGTATTTGATTGTTACTTTCACATTTTTCCTGTCTGCTCCTGTGTGACTGTCTGCTCTTGTGTGACGGAGTAGTGTGTTGGGATGTGTCTTCATCTTGAATATTACAAATATGTGTTCGGATAGCTAATAATCTGTTTTTTGCATTGTTTGGCATACGGTTTTAACTTTTAACACCGAAAATTCTGTTTGATTTCCAAATCCAGATAAAGGGTATAGCCATCTACTGGATATCTCGTCCTTTTGAGTAATCTTATCACCAGAGTTAGATGGTGGAACTAGGATACATGTCTGCAATGTTGCTTGCTTATTCAGAAATGTGTGATTATCCATTTGTGTTATTTGGGAGATCCTCGACAACTGATGTTGTTGCATTACAGGCTGAGATAGGCAGGCATACAGAATCGGATCGCGAGTGGGAGGTCTACAGGTTCCTCCTGGACGAGAACTGTGAATACCAGCTGTTGAGTGTTGCTTCAAGGAATCAGATCGTGGACAAGGTTAGGAGAACGTTGATGGGCTGGTAAAGCTCTAGCTCTCGCTGTTGAGGGAAATTCGTTGCGGTCTGTTGTACAAAGCCATTGGTGGTAATGTTAATGTGTATAATGTGTTAGTTCCAATTACCCATGTGATTATCATGAATGTGCTATTCAGACTTGTAGACTTCTATGTAACTTCGACTTGCAAGTTTCAAGTGGTATTTCTTACCTTCTGCGCCTCTGGTGTACCAATGGTTTCTTTTACTTTCTCAAGTTAGTTATTTGCACGGAACATTCTGGCTACGATCGAGTATTATAGGGTCAAAGTCAACTTGTTCTGAACATGAATAGTGTTATATATCAAATGGTTCCGTCATCAGTTTCGCGTTCATTCTTGGACTTGCACGATGATCTTGAATATAAAACAATCGGCACGATGATCTTGAATATAAGGTTTTGGGAAGCAATCTTCCATGTGTTACGTGTATACACTAAGATTGAGACAGACATCACAGTAGATCAATCATCAATGCGACTTTCACCACACACCTTAGAAAATGAACAATTTTGCTATCAGTGCGAGTGATTTGATATAAAAAAAAAAATATTCACTGGTGACATGTTGCACATTTCAAAGCACACTTGCACGCAAAAAAAGGGGCCCAAGCAGCCACGGTTGTCAGCGGTGAAACAAAAGAAATGCTGTGCGTTCACAGCACGCACATCACCGGCCACGTCCCGATGTTATCATCCACATCATCTCCCTCTCTTCAGAAATTAACTTCCACGTATTCTCTCTCTCTCTCTCTCAATCCAAGAAATCAATCCAGGAAATCAATCCCCAACATCACCATCATCATCACCAATTATTCAATTTAGCAGCATCATTTGCTTCATCAATTGCATCAACAGTCGCTTTGCTTTGTTTCGCTTCCAAATCACGCCAAAGATCATCATCATTATCCGAATCTATCTGCCATCGCCGCGACCTTGAAGGTATCCTCACAGCATTCACTGTAAGGATCGAGTCTGATCGGAGCTAGGGTTGGGTGTAGGGTTTGCGATCGGATGATTGAAGAAGATCGGAGGTGGTGTCGGTTATGGCTCAGAATCAAGAAGTGCGAAGGCACAGTTATCTCACCGCTCTCGCGCTCGAGATCGAGAAGAAGCTTCAGCGGGGGAGTTTCGTTTCATTTCGCTGTTGTTGCTTTGTTTGATCTGATCTTTCTTTCCATTAAAACGCCGCAAAATCTTTTCCGGAGTGTTGAATGTTGATTTGTTATTTGGTGTGTGTATGTGGTGGAAACAAATTCCTTTTGGAGGCAATTATGATGGATTTCTCTTCTTTCTTTTTTTTCTTTTTTCTTTGCAGGCGTTAGCTTCTCCTTCGCATCGGCTTAATTCGTTGCAGGAGTTGTTCGCTGATGTAGCATTGGAAGTCGATGACCGAGCACAAGGTTAGTATCTATTTCGATAGATGTGACTCGTTCTTGGTGTATTTTCTGTGGATTGAGATGGATGTGTTCTTTCCTAATCTCAATTTTAGGCTGCGGGGAGTTGTTAGGAGTTTCGAGACAGTTACACTTAAATAGTGTATATTGCATCAACAAGATCGAATGCAAGTTCTATTACGATTTTGTACTAAAAATCAGAAAATATTAACACCAGGTGTCTTCAACCTACCCACATGTTACTAATATGTGAACATTTGGCTTCAGGCGAGGCCAGAATTTCTTTTTACTTGTCCCAAGCTATAATTGGCTTGTCAGGTTAGTAGTGACTGTAGTTTTTTACTTGTTAGGTAAATGAATCAATGAGGTCATATTAAGAAACCCCTTTGGTATATTCATAGCACAAAGTAGCAAAGTGAAACATGACCAATACTTGTAGTGATTTGGAGTAACCTAGGTGTTGGGGGTATTTGCACTCGGCAGGAGGTTGTTTCTGGCTCAAGTTAACATGAGCATTGAGACCGGAGCATTCATAACTTTGAACAATTCACACAAGAATTAATGCTAGAATTGAGACCGATAAATCAATTAGAATAAATTTATTGGTTTTAAAATTAAAACAACACAAATGACCATCTCATTCGTGTGCTTGTGAACTATTCCTTTTTGCACGAAAAACATATGATTGATGCGAATCAACAGCCTTTTCTCGGCTTTATTTGAACGAAAGCACCTTTCTGGTGTCATAGGTTCAGATAAGATTATAACAAAATTTCAGGATGTTAATTAGGAGCTGCTAATTGTTATTCTCCGTTTATAGTTCTTTGCTCTCCTCTAGAAGAACTGCGAGAAATTTGCTCTTGAGCTTTTTTCCTTTCCTAATAGCGATAAGGTGCATTTCATTAGTTTTGTCTCAAAGTGTAGTTGGTGAGGTGACCTGCTAAATATTCTTTCTTTTAAATAAGACTACTTTTTAACGAACAATAAGAGAAGTTTGCTGTTGTGCAGCTGCTGGAAGTTCTAAAATTTTCCCATGCTGAATATTACTGTACCATACTTGCCTCTCAAAATTTCAAACATCAAACACTCTTATTCAACACACCCTTTGAATTATAGCATGTTGCATCATGAGCTTTTTGAAATTTCATGGCATGATGTTTCTTGACTTTCGAGTCACAGAATGTCTAATGGGCGAGATAGATAGATGCTTTAGTATCTAGTTCCCAGTATCATTGAGGACTACTCTCTTGCCTTACATATATAACCTAATTCGTTGCATTCATACTGAAAACAGATATAATTCTCAGCAGGGATGAAGATGCAATATCTCCTGCAACACAACCGTGTTACTATGATGTGCTCTCTGATCATTTTGCCCAAGTACCCGAGGATGGAAAACGTATTGTTGATCTAATTGTGAAACTGTGGAGCCAATCATTTGCTGCTAATATATTCGCCCTTTTATTCCATAAATGGGTATGTTGGCTTTGCTACTTTGAAAGTTTTCTGATTGAGTGCGTGTGCGTGTGGAATGTATTGGTTTGAGAGGAATGAGTGACACTGCAATAAATTTTATTAATATGTACGGTTGTACCATATATCATGAGATTGGTGGGTTGAAATCTGGGGCTCAAATTCCATATTTCATTTGTTTACTTAGTGCTCCTTAATTTTCAGACAGAATTGGAGACCATCTTGATGTTTTTGTTTTATTACTGGGGTGCTTCTCTATGCTGTTCATCACGAATTTTTATACATTGTTATACACTGTGATGCTTTGCAGTTAGCATAATAAGGTAAAATGTTTATCCAACTTAAGCTCTGGTGGTTACTCCAGGCTATTGGCTCACACTTCTAGATTGAGAAGCGATCTTTACTAGCAATTCAAAATAGCTAAGCTCTCTCCATAGTTGAGGGATGTTTTTTCGAGTTTCAACTGATTCAACTGTTTAATGGAAACTGGAGTGCTTTCTTATCCAAATGTGTTGTTTTGAACAAATGCGGCTTTTCTTGTAAAATGCTGCTGATGGAAATAAAGTGAAAGAGTCTGCTCCCAGCATTATTTTTTTTCTCTCATCTTCAAAAAAGCAGAAGGCTCTATACTGGAACAATTACGAGAGTGAACGTTGGGATTGCCATTATTTCTCGTCTTCCTCGCCTGATATGCAATGAATCCATCTGCAGTTATTTGAAGTTCAAGTTGAAGACCCTGAAGTGCTTTTGCGTTACTCATCTGCACTTGTTCAGGGTGCTACAAATGTTTTCTGGTACGTCCTGCTCTATTAATTGGCAACATTATGAGACTCTGCTAAGTTACCACGGATGCCCGGCTTCTGTCTTCATCTCATGTGAAGCTCAGAAAAGTCAATTTTGCTATTGGCATATGAATTTTAGTGGAGTCCTAATTTTTTTTGCTAAGCAAGTAAAATAACATAATCTCTAGTAATTTTTTTCGTGGTAGATAATGAGAGTTGCTGAAAGCTATTTTCAGTCGGATCATACTATACACTGGAGTCCTAAATTTTAATGACATCTTGAACCTGAAAACTCTTGTTCGTAACATATGTGGAAATACTCGCGGGAGGGCCTTGTGTTTCAGTACCTTGTTTGTAGCTGGTTGTACATTATGCAGTGGTAAAGTATGATATACCTACCTTTCACTTGTTTGCTCTCTGGTTATATCATATAGAGATTATGTTGTTTTACTTTGCTACATAACCTGATGATGCCATATCAAATTTTCGTTTCAGGATTGACATCCAAACGAACACTAGGCGGTTCAAATCACTGTTTTCTGTAAGTTATTGTTCTGTGGCAAGTTGATCTCAAGCCACTACCATGTAAGATTAATAGCTATTCTTTTAATCTGTATCCTTTCAGTATCTTCTCGAGGATGTTGCACTTGTTGAAACTCGGCTATCCAAAATCTCGCTACAGGTCAGGCGTTTGTTGAATCGACATACTAATCATATATTCGTAGCCACGCTAGATTGAGTCCATTGGAATTTCCTCCAATTATTGTGCATGACATCATATTTATTTTCTCTTTAGGCTCAGAGAAATCTGTTTCTTCTACTATCAAGATTTATCCTCTTTTATGACTCTGGTGAGCATTGAAAATTATGCACTCCTTTTGTTTATAGAAAATATAATCAATTATCCACTTAATATGGCTTCTTTGTGACCTCATAACAGGTGAAAAGCTGGATAGCTTTCTAAACAAATTTCCGACTTTCCCCAACTCATTCTTGGTTGGTGGTCCAGCAGACGTCTTTGTTATTGAACTCTCAGATCAAGTGAGTATCAAGGCCGTGTGTTCCGGCAAATTATCTGGCAAATTATCTGCCACAACTTTATATCTAACGTCTACATGTCTCTTTTTTCTTTCAGCTTCAGAAATTGAAGGTAGAGCCTGTTTTGTTGCATTACTTGTCCAAGCTCAACGTTCTTCAAGGTAAGACTGCATTAACTCGAAGTTTCTTTTTTACTTCTTTCATGTCAAAACCGGACCAAAAGGTTTGAAGAAGGCTCCCCCTACCACGGGGCTCAGCGAACCAAGTGATTCTAAACATTGCAGTTGAGCCTCATGCTAATTCAATACTCTTTTCCTGTGCATTGTACAGGGTTGGAACTTAGAATGACAACCAGCACGCGACTTAAAGCTTGCTTGTACAGTTTCACCTCACCGGGCGGCCCTATGTATCCAACAAGAGCTGTCCGGCATGCAGCATGGGATACGTTAGATTCACTTTTCCCAGTGAGTATCGTTTTCCTGCTATGGTGAACATATATAGGAATCGTGTATGTCATGATTTCTGTTATTGCGAGTATTGGCTTTTTGATAATCCTCCTATTCATTTCAATTGCTGCAGGTGGGACAATATCCTCGGCATGTCATCAGTACCTTTTTCCGGCTGCTATATCCATGGTACTGGCCTTCCTCTTGCTGGAACTTCGTTGTATCATGTGTGAAAGCCATATTTTATTCTCTGCTAGCAGTGATCCTATCATGTTGGGAGAAATTGACAAGACGGCCCAAAGCATCATAAACAACGATTTCTCGCACATATTATGCTTTTGGTTGGTTGATAGTCCATCAGCTCCCTTGCCGGCTTTAAATCTAGATCATGTGTTGTGTGATGTAACATCAGTTCTTGTGTACAGTTTGTTTTGTTCTCTTTTGATTTAGAGAGAAAGGAATCCCAGCCATTCATGTATGCAAGAATCGAATTATTTATGAATTATTTATACCAAGTCCCATCATATGTTTAGCTTCGTATGGGAAACTGCTGCGAGTGCTCTTATATTACTGGTTCTGATTCAGACCAAATAGAATTCAGGTGTACTGGTGTAGTTGGTTTATCATGTCGGTCTAACTCGACTGACCACTGAAGTTTAATTGCAATTGCAAGACTCCAAAAAGGCTCTTGCATTTTAGTCATGATCCCGTCGTCCCAATGGTGGTCGAGTCATGACAGAAATGCATAATCCAAAATGATAAGTTTTCAAGGGGCGTTTCAGTTACATACAGTTCATCCAGGTCGACGAAGGAATGACGAAAAGAATACAAATCCTCCCTGGATCGGATGATTATGTCGTATATGGAATCGAATGTAATAAATCACCGAGATTCCTATGATAGAACGACAGTCTGCTCCGATAGGCCCCGATCTGCAGTCTCATATCAGCATCTGGGTATCAAAAAATCCAGATGCTATGCGTTAAATTCACGTAATATCAATCACGACGACACAGACGAGGGCGAATCATCGTCGTGGCTGAGAGCAATGCTCCTGAGGAGGATGGCCGACGAAGCGACAATGAGGCCAGCAAAAACTGTAGGGATCAAGACATCAGCCCCGGATCTCCTCACAACGCGAGGTGAGAAACAGAACCTCTCGCGCGGCATGTCCAGCGGGATCCTGATGAAACCTGGGACGTCACACGATCTGGAATAAGCGGATGAAGGCGTCGTGGCAGAGACAAAGGCCATCTCGGGGGAGAAGGAGGCGACGGCGACAGTGAGGGTTAGGAGAACAGTCCAAGTCCAGGCTTGGAGGAGCTGGAGGCGGCGGTGCACGAGGGTGTGGTAGATTGATTTCAGGTATGTCAGTGACATTATGTGTTGGGTTTTGTTTGTTTGAAGGCAAAACGAATGTTTTGGGTTTGTAATGAACTGTGAGGGAAGTTGAGAGTTGAGAGTTGGGTTTTGCATGCATGATTTGTGTTTGTGTTGGAGAGAAAAAAAAGGGGATCAAGCAAGGGGGAGAGTGGGAAGATGAGGGACGTGGTGGCGAGTAACCGTTGATTGAGGGAGAGATGGGTGGAGAGCACAACACGTTAGTTTTGATTGAGGTTTGAACAAGATTTTACTAACAGGCAGGGCGTTGAACCCAAGTTGGGGTTTGAACAAGGAAACAAGGAAACCAACCAACCAAGCTGCCACACACAAGACGTTCTAGTGGGATTATAAGGGAGCGCGATTTTTCACCGAAAAAAGCAAAAGTAAAGTTCCGAGCGAGATGAAATTTTTATTTTCACTTTAAATTCAGATTCATACCGCATAATTTTCCCATGAAAAAAAATAAGGATATGTCATAACATAGTTATATTTAGTAACAAATAAACGATTGAAATTAAAATAATATAAATCAAGAGTTGAAATTAAAATACTATTTTTTAATTTTATCTATTTATTTTTTATCGTTTAATATTAACAATTCATTTTTTAGATATATCTATATCATAATACACAATTTCTTTTTTCAAGAAAAAATAAAATTATCTTAACATAGAAAAAAGACAAGGCTATTTTCAAAGGAAATATGACTATTTTCAAATCATATTTAATTTGAAGAATTATGAAAACACATTTACTTCTTTTTTTTTTTTTTTTTTTCGATCAATTTACTCCTTATCTATGTAATCACCCTTTTATTTTCATGTATGATTCTCATTAATTTTTATTTTAAAGATCATTTTGTCTTTTGAGTTGTGTGAGCAAGAGGAATGAGAACAAAGAAAGAAGGGGAAAAATAGAGAGATGAGTTGATATGATATAAAATAAAAAAACATGAATATTTTGATATTTTAATAATACACATTTCATATATAATAATGTTATAATTTAATTGGAATATTTTAATAAGTGTTGTTTTGAAATGAAGAGAATAATATGTCGTTATTACCCAAAAATGAGTGGGTTCATTAATGAAAGAAATTTTTTTTATTAAAAAGTTAAAAGCAAATATGTCTTCAAAGTCATTAAAATTAACTTAGCTTTGGGTTTAGTTATAATTGATCTGAATTTAGATCCATCCATAAGAAAATAAAATCGGTACATTTCTAATAAAAAAACACATGATTGCAATTGATCAAAAGATCATCAAGTTGGTTACCACATACTTTTAATCAGTGTTATGTGACAAGCCAACATCATTTTTACGTGAAAGAGTTTATTCGTATATGAGAGAGTCACTGTGATTTTTGTCCGAAAGATGTCCTTTTCTATTTTGATGATACATTTTCCGAAACGAACCAAAACAGTAGACAAGTCTCTCCAGGTCGTGGTTCTCGAATGCAAGGTGATCCTCAACTCTGAATAAGACAATTCTCGTCTTTCTTCTTCTCACTCGTCTGTGTCACACAAGCCTCGAGTCTTGGGAGACGATTGTTGTAGGAAAACAAAGGCATATCCTTTATCAATTAGGGTTTCGTAATTCATTTTCTTAAATTCATGATTCTGTTTGTTCACTTCACCTGATTCATTCAATCATCGTTCTGTCCAGCATTGAAATCTCATTTTCTTTGCGTATGTATGCGTGTAGGGGACATTTAAGCAACTGGGGTTCCATGATCAAAACTTTGCTGCTTGGCTATTTTATTATTATTACGTTTCTGGGTTTGGCCTCAAAACCAATTGGTAATGACTGGAATATCATAAGATCTTGTACATGTTCGATTTGAGCTCTCAATTCCTATTGTGGATATGTGGAGTAATCTCTGGGTTTTGTATTCCCAATCCAGATTCTAGGTTGTTCTTTGCACCTCTTGTAACGCCTCTATCCATGTCAAATGATCGCGGTGACACTGGCGTTTGCATCATTATGTTTCCGGTTCTATTGTGATTTTGGCATTTCATGATTTGGGCAGGGAGAACCATGTATAGTAAACTTCAGAACATGAGAGGCTTTTGCTCCTCTGCTACTTCTTCGCCTGCAACTTTGCTTCTGGAGCGCAAGCCTTCAAGCAATTTATTTGTTGGAGGTTAAATCTCTCTCCTATTTGGAGTATGCTAATTGCTATGCTTCGTTTTCTAGAGTAGCTGAATACCCTTATCCATAGTCAAATTGGTCTTTGAAGGGTTGATGTCTTGTTTTTCAATTGTTGTGATTCTAGTTTTTCTTCATTTTCTTTTCTCTCCATCCATCAATGCTTTCTTCCTAAACGCTGAAGGTGATCATGTTAAGCTTCGGCTAATTGTATTTCGTTTTCACGAGGAAGTTTTCTTGTACTCTGTCTTCCTTGTGTCAACGGCATAATACTGATCTTTCAAATCTTATTGTGGTCATGTCATGGTATTTTGGGGGAAAGGCCTTTCTTACAATACAAATGAGACTGCATTGAGGGATGCTTTCATGCAGTATGGTGATATAATTGAAGGTAATTTTACAAGTGTATGCCTGCTGAGCATTCTTATGGTAGTTTTGCAAGGTAATTTTACAACTGGTTCATGTATTCTTCATTTGTTGTGACAATGTTCGTTTCACAGTTAGAGTGATCTGCAACCACGTGAACTCAAAGTCAAGAGGCTATGGGTTTGTGAAGTTTGCTTCTGAAAATGCTGCTGCCATAGCTTTGAAGGAAATGAATGGTCAGGTTGTATTGAGATGGAAGAAGAGAGTCATTTTACCTCTTTATGGAAGCCGCTAGCTTTTATCTGACATGTAATCTGTTGCCTACAATGCAGGTCCTAGATGGGAGAAATATTCGTGTGCATTACGCGAACAAGTAGTAGTAATTTATAGCAGATCAGGTCTATTGCCTACGCATCTGATGGAACACACTGGAGGAGATCCATTCATATGCAACGGTGCCCGGAAGCCTGAATTTCAATTTCATAGTGGTTCATGCTGAATCTCATTTCCTGATAGCTCCCCTGAGTTTGTCGAGTTAGAGCAGTCAGATTTTACTGGTTCGCTACTAAGTGATATGCAGGACTTCTGGGTGTATGGTGATGCTGCTTCGGCTGCACTGCAGATATGAATTGACATGCCAAGGTCTCTGATGGAACGATATCACGGCCTAGTAATTGATGTAAAGTTTTGTCAATTTGGTACAGTGATCAATCTTGTAGGTTATTCTTTTGGTCCAAGCAAGAACTAGTTTTCAAAGATTGCAGGAGCCTATTTGTAGTCTCTGGTTGCTATAAAAAGATTTACGCTGATGAAACCATTTACAATGATGAGGCATCTGTTTAATGAGGACAATAATTTTCATTAGCATTCTTCCTCAGATTGGATGCCTATTTGAACCTGTTGGCTCAAAAATCACTACAATAGGCATTCTAGAGCTTTGGGTGATGCCGGTTTGGCTTTGACGTACTGCTTGCCACTTTCTGCATCTTTGGTTATCGTATTGCTGGTGCTGTACACAACTACTGCACAGGTTTAAGAAGCAACTAGATCAATCAGCTGTAACGGCGAAGCGTGCATGGCCACATACGTGTCTCTGATCAAAGAAGAACATTTGTAGACTTGTCGTCTATGCATAAAATAAGTTGTACAGAAAAGAGGTGGTTTGTGTTTACACCATTCAAATATCAGTAACCTATAAATTCTTCAAAAATGTCTTTCTAAACTTCTAACTAGAGACATCGAATACACATATAGAAGCAAAAGAGAGGAACCGATATAAGAACTTTTGGAGCAGTGGATTGCACCACATTTCCATGATACATAACTACGCTAACAAGTGGTCATTTGCCGGAGTGATCTCCTCCAACACTCCTTCCTTGCCTTTGAAAATTCTACAAAAATCATCCTGCCTTTGACTATCTGCAAGTAGTCACATCAAAATGTCAACAATTAAAGTAAAGCTTCCGTAAAAAAGAGGTTACAAAATCGGAAAATGATAATCTTTGAAGAAAGTAAACCTTTCACATTTCACAGGATAGCTTGAACACGAAAAAAACATCGGACAATAAGTACTGTCAGAGACGGATTTAAGGGGAAAAGGAGCAAATAAGCAGACAAATGGAGTAAAGCGACCTGGAATCACAGAAAGCACTCGGGCCTTTAATATTCTGAGAAAGGAGTTTGAGCAAAGATGGATTAAAAAATGATCAAGGTGGAGAGTCGGAGATATCAGAACCAAACACACAAGCGCAAATAGGCTACATAGCTTCCTCGTTAGTCAGCAGGTACAGCACATACAAATTCTACGATGGTCAAAACAATTCAGTGACGCTTTGAAACCTTTCAAAACTGGAGAAGATGCAAAGTTGCTTGAGCAGAATCTGCATTCTTAGGAATTTATCAAGAAGAAGATGATGCATATTGTAAAAACCATGATGCTGCATAAAAACCACATAAGCAGCTAATCAAGTGAATCAGGAAAGAAAAGCAGAAGAAAGCAGTGAGTTGGACAAATACCATACCCTGGCATCAAGCGCCTTGACAGCCTTTTGGGCCTCTATCTCGGTCTCAAACGTCACAAAGCCAAATCCTTTATGCCTCCTGGTCTTGGAATCTACAATCAACCTGGCCGTCAAAAGATCGAGATTTTTTTTATCAGATAAACATCCACACATCATCAAAGAGAAACACGAACCACAGATCTTAGCATCTAAATTTCGCACGGGTCATCAAGGTTTGAATCACAATCTTCTCTTGGCAAACCTCCCATACAAGAATTATAACCATTCTAGATTCACCAGAGAAGAAGTCATAGAGTACACCCTACAGTTTTCATCAAATATCTTGCATCATTATTATCAATTTATAGAGGATTTACGAAATCATAGCCTCAGATTAGAACTAGTTATCACCAAATTTATCTATGTATGGCCAACTTGATCATGAAATTGTACTTTGGCCATCCTTTAAACTCCATCTAAATACATACAAATTACTAATGCATTGTTTATTCGGCTATTTCTTTGCAGGAGTAGAGACCATTGGACTTACATGAATACTTGATAGTTGATACTTTCTTCTAACAATAACCACATCCAATTCTGTAAAGCACTAGCAACCTTGCATTTTTTCATCATCAGAGGACCAAGGAAAAAAACTAATCCAAGTTGTCCAACACTTCTATATGTAAATTCGTTATACCAATAGTCGAAAAACACCGGATTTGGCAATGGTGATACACGAATTCGACGGTAAGAAGGAGAAACAGACCATCTCTGACAACACCAAACGGCGAAAACATATTCTTCAAATCATTCTCAGTCATGTAAAACGACTGGGGTTTTCTCATCAAAATCAACAACAAAGAGAACTCATCGAGCACAAGAAGAATCAATTAGAATCTCACTTTTGACAAAGAGCTCGGATACGAATCGAGCCTTCGAATAACTGAAAGGAGGGCAAGGCGGCGGCATTATACATCGTCGAGTTCTAGCGATAAAACTCATCGGAGGCGAGAGATTGAGAGAGCGAGTGTGTGTTGTGGAAACAGAGATCGACGGTGCAGTGTGGAAGTAAATATCGCAGATGTCACTCGCCGCCGGTGAATTTTGCTCACGCGACCGCGACTCGACGGCGACTGAGAGGTGATAGGACAACCCACAACGCTTTATTCCCTCAGTCCAATAATTTTAAAAAAATTGTTCATATTGAAACTTATAACAATACTTTTAGTCTTTTTTTATGTTATAACAACGTCGGTGAAATATATTTTATGTTTTTTTAACAACTATGAAACACACAGCTCGAATTGCCGAACAAGTCTCAATCTTACGAAGCAAGGAAAACTGAATAATTTTCAAAGTCATCGTTGGGTTCGCGGAAGAACACTGCCAGCCTGGAATCGAAAACGGCTTTATTTTGAACTTTCTCATCTTGAGAGAAAGAGAGATTTTTTTTATTCGGAAAAAATTGAAACATTTCCTCTTCGCTGTGATTTTCTCGCCAGAAATTTGTTTTCCGATCATTGCTCATCAGTTTCTCCGTGATCGCGACCAGGTAACGGTCTCCCTCGATTCATCTTTTCTTTTTCTTTAATAGGTTGATTCCTATTCGATTTGAATTTTTTGCAGCTTTATTTTGTATAAGTGTTTGGTTGAATTTGATTGAATTTTTTAGGGTTTGTGAAGGGAGATATATATATATATATAGATAGATTCGATGGCAGCTCCACAGACTAGGGCTCGTGCCGATTATGATTACCTCATCAAACTCCTCTTGATCGGCGACAGTGGTTTGTATTTTTGTCTTTCGACACATTTGAAACTGATTCATCTCTCTGTCGATATATCTGGTGCTGTTCTTGTGAAACTTCAGCCTTAGATTTGTTACAATTATGTCTTGGACGAATGGCAAACACCATCCGAGTGCAATGTGCAAGGAAAAGTTACACAAAGTTTTCTATATATTGGATTTCACATGATACAGAATGAGTTGGTTACTATGTCATTCGCACAATCATGCGATTGAATATGATCAGACCACCATTGCAAAGACAACTTTTATTGGTATGGCTTAAACTATTTTCATTGACTTGCGAGCACTAATTATTACGACATCACTGCAGGTGTTGGTAAGAGTTGTCTTCTACTGCGTTTCTCGGTTGGTTCCTTCACAACTAGTTTCATCACAACCATAGGGTAAGTTCTCAACTTCAGTCCACAGCAAAAGCGCTTCGCTATTTCTTGTGTGCTCTTGGTTAATTATGCCGCTTCTGCTTCCAGTATTGATTTTAAGATCAGAACCATTGAGCTCGACGGTAGAAAGATTAAGCTCCAGATTTGGGATACCGCTGGTCAAGAACGATTTCGAACCATCACAATGGGTATCTCTTGGTTATTTGATGCGCTTAAATTGCTCCCTACTCATATTGTCATGATGTATTTGCGTTGCCATGTTGTCTTTGTGCATTACAGGGATTATGTTTACACTTGTAGTGATTAAGACGCTCTTTCATGTTCTTTTTCAGCTTATTATCGTGGAGCTATGGGCATATTGCTGGTGTATGATGTTACTGATGAATCATCGTTTAACAGTAATCCTCTCTGAATCTCTGTTATTTCATGGGTTCAAGATGTGGTACTCAATATGTGGCATTTTACTTGAAAACCTGCATCTCAATTGTTTTCATCTGAGTTCTTTGATCGGTTGAAGAAATTGGTATTCTGTATATGCTATAAAACTTTTCGTATATCAATGGTGAAAACCTGAATATTAGACATTGCATCTTCAAAGTTATATATATATTCTTTTTTAGCATTACTTTTCATTAAAAGATAATAATCTTATATGCTTTATGTTTCATTAATATCTTCTCCAATGTTTCAGATATTAGAAATTGGATACGCAATATCGAACAACATGCTTCTGACAGTGTGAACAAGATACTTGTAGGAAACAAGGCTGACATGGATGAGAGCAAAAGGGTGCAGTCAATTTTTTTTGCTTTTCTTGATTCCTCCAATTTTGCCTAGTTAACTTCGTCTGAACTTTCATTTTGAAAATCCACAGGCTGTACCTACGTCCAAGGGGCAAGCACTTACTGATGAATACGGAATCAAATTCTTTGAAACTGTAAGTGGATGAACAACTAATAGGTGTATGTTATGTTCATCTTCTGCTTCATTGTGCAAAAGCATTGACCATTGCGTGGTTTGCAGAGTGCAAAGACTAATCTTAATGTGGAGGAGGTATTCTTCTCAATAGCAAGGGACATAAAGCAGAGGCTCACGGACACCGATAATGCCATGCCACAGGTTATATCTCATACCTTAATGTATTTTTTTGTGAATGGCTGTGGGAACAATGTATTGAATGTGGAGAATGCAATTTTTTCCTTCTCTGTGTGAAAATTTTCTAAAACCTTTCATCACCTGGCTTTTGACGTGTGAACTTGCTAACTTGCTATTGTTTCTTCTTGATATTTCTATCATATATATGGCCATTTGCATGTATATGGGATCTCAATTAAGATGCTCGAAATTAAACAATGTACTGTTTTATGAACAGCAGCAGCCTGCAATTCAGATTAACCCAGCAGACGCTGGCACTGGAGCTGATCAAGCTGCTCAAAGCTCGGCCTGCTGCGGTTCCTAAGGTGTCACATTTCTACTGACAGCAGCAAGGGGCATGTATTGGCACTGACTATTATGGGATATTCTTGTACATTTGTACGAGATTTAGCATATGAAAGGTAGCCTCTTATCTTAGATAGTCATTCTTCTTTGAAGACGGTGATTCATTTTCTATTGCCAGCATATATTTTTGTCATCTTCACCACTCCTTTGGTAGGAGAATGTACTGTAGGAGTCATTGATATTTTTTATGATGCATGTATTGCTTGGCCTGTTCTTGTAATAATATGTTGGGGTTGCTTGCTTTTGCTGTGTATCTCTGCCAGACACCTCGGCTTTTTTGGTTGATTACTCTGCTAGAGATCTCTTGGGATTTGATTAGGAAATAGATCTGTAAATAAATTAAGCAAAAAGCAGTGTTCAGATCTCGTATTTCTGTTTCTTCTTTTCTTTGGAAATATTTAATTTTCTTTTGTTGCCAATGTAGTATTCTTGCTCCTTTCCTTCTGTAGTTGAGCAATTCCATTGCTTCTGCTCCATTTGCATCCATCGCTTCCCTCTGCTTCTTCTGCGTTCGGTTTAGCAAGCATCGTCCTTTGCTTGTTATGTGTTTCTATATGCCCGCTCGATACCGACCTTGGCGTGAGCAAAGAGGAGCGGAGCGGAGCAAAGCGATCACTATTTTTTGAAGGATTGAGTCTGAAAGGGTAAAACTGAAATTTCGTTATTTTGTTTTACCGGTATCGTTCTACCGGGCCAAGAAATTTTTTGTCAGGGAATAGCTCTCAGGGATCACATTGCAATAGGTGGAAGGCTAAGTGCACATTGCGCTCCCCACAACCTGAATTTGACAGGTTTATGTGGTTCAGGGGACGCATTGGCTGTTCTACAAATATAGGGAAATAGTGGTGGAAAACATTAATGTGGGTGGGAACCATCCCCTTATTTTTTTTTTTTAAATTATCATTAAATGTTGGTATATATTTTTTTATTTTGTTGAAAAAGATCTATATCTTTTGAGATAGATATTATAGTCTAGTCTATGATTATAAGTTTATATATTTTATCTTACGTGATTATGTAGAAAATATTACGTGATGATAATATCTTAGTTGATTGCTTTAATTTCTTTATAAATAAATCACACGAATTCACCCGATTGGTTACTCCATACAATTGCAAGGGTGTGATTGTGTTTTCTAAGACCTCGAGACCATGAATGACATTGATGATTGAGAGAAGGTTGATTATGAGTCCATGGAGAAGGTTGATGAGGCAACGGAGAGAGTAGTTGAGTCTTACGATAAGCAAGAGCTGATCAAACCTGCGTTTGACACGATGATACCTGCCCCGCCGATGCAACTGATGGAGCAAGTCAAGGCCTTGCCTATAGATCTCCAGGAAACCCTGGCGTTCTTCACCTATTTCAGGTCGAATGGCGCCATGGACGACCTTTGCAGGAGGCCACAGTGTGCCTGTTCCGTTTGTCTCCTATTCGCGTAGAGAATGCTTGGATGTCTATCGTCAAAGATGGGTTGAGGCCGACGAGGAGCACTGGAGTCTGATGAATAGTTTTATTGCATTTCATGATTCCGAAGATTATTATGGGACAGGTGGTGTTATGGGACGAAGCATGATATGATGCTTGCAAGCAGAGATCCTAAAGGAGAAGAATATACAAACGAAACAGCGGAGAGCGTACTATTCATATTGGTTTCGCGGCGAGACAACAATGAGCAAGACGAAAACAAAGTAGCTGTCTGTCTGGTCCACGTCTGACAAATCCGTATCCATCTTCTTATGTCTATATCGCCGGCGATGGCAATTCGGATATCGCCCATCCTTCAGGGCGTCGGACTTGTTCTCCGGTGGATGTTTCTTGTGTTTCTTCGAGCGTTTATCAAACGCCTCGCGCGTGAAATCGTGAATGCACTATTTAGGACCAAAAGGAAATAACTAACTAGCTAGGGTTACTAGAACATGTTAGTATCTTTTCGACTCACATTATTATTTTTCAATCTAGTTGGGAGTTCGCTTTTAAAAGTTGGTACCCTTTTATATTTATACTAGTGATCTATAATTGCTCAAATTTGCTTTTTACCAGGCATGTTATGTTCGTTTCATTCGTTCTCTAGTTATGTTAGCACTCAAATTTGAATATGGTGATCTGTTCCCGATGTGGGCTTTGCTTCGAATTTAAGTTTGTATGCAAAAGTGCAAATTACTTGATGTTGGGAGCATTTATTAACAAGTACTTTTCCGAGAAATATATAAAAGCCCTTTGTTGATACTTGATAGAAACCTTCCCGACTTTGATTCACAGAGTCGTAGTTCTTCTCATAGAACAATTTAAGGGACTAAAATCTTCTATTCTCCACATTGAAATCGTCTATTCTCTACATACACTGTCGACAGACAAGAGGAAGTCTCAGCAGATCTCCAACACAATAGCAGGAACATTCACGGCAGATCAGTCACAAAACAAATTTAGACCATAACTGCAACGAGGTGGACAGCTTCCATGCAAATATTATATGGATTAGCGGTTGCAAAGGCACCATAGTAAGCAATGCAGCAATCACTGCGACAACACAATGGAAGAAGATCGAAGCAATATGACCAATACTATCAAAGTGATTTAGAGCCCTTTGTGGCCCGAAATCAAGACTGAACACATTCAGAATTCAAATCAGTATTCAGATGAAAAATGAACTTCCAGCCAGTATCTAAAATCTCAAAAGTTTAACTGGAGAAAATGGGTACTCAAAACTTGGCAAAATCACACACTAATTGATCTATTGCATCAAACATTAAACTCCTCATTCCAGCGCCAAGGTTTCTGAAACAGCCCTCAACATGGTTAACTAACTAATAAAAGAAGCCCAGTACTTTTCCTCCAACGTTCTTCCTCCTTGCCTCTTCATGGTCCATGATCCCAGCAGATGTGGTCAACACAATATATCCAAACTGCAAAAGAAAGGGGAAGAAATATTTCATCAATGATGAGAACTACGTAAACGCGCAGCAAAAAAGGATATATGGGGTCTGACAAAAAAAAAAAGAAGGATATACGGGACATTACGTAAATAAAGGTCGATGAATGGTATACTTTTCCCTGGTTAAAAAACAGGGTGTATAGTACAAAAAATCGAAGAATAAACAACAGAACAAAATACTATTAAGTTGCTCCTAAAATCTCATAAGCATATATAGACAGTTATAATCATTCCGAGTGTAAGTTTCCACCCCAACCTGTCTAGATGGAAGCAACCTCGCAGTCCAGGACTCAATCTCCTTCACCCCAACATCAAAACGAGGGCTTATCACACCACACTTGTTCAACCTTCCATTCAGCTCTACAACAATTTTTCCTGCTCTGTGATCATCCACATACTCAAACTCTCCGATGTAACCTACACAAGCAACAAATTGAAATTTCAAAACAAGTGAAGAAAAAGAACCTATCTTCAAGTTAATTTCTGGCAAAAAGAGGGAGAGTTCATCCTACCGTGCTTCTGCATGACAAGGAGAAACTTGATAATAACCTTCGAAGATGGCCTGATCAAGACCTGACGTTTCCCTCTCTTCTCAGCATTGTACATGGTCTTAAGAGCGTCATTCAGCACACTCACTCTCACCATCCTAACCATTGGAAATGAGTACAATGATAATATTCAAACAGGGAATAAAGGCAATGAAGAACAAACCTAATAGCTAGAGCGATTTGGAATGGAAAATAATCAAAATTGTGATACAGACGATAACCCATCGTGTTCATCTTCTACTTGGCTAAAAGAGTTCTCCGCTCCTTGGAAATGCTACCACATATATGATTGGTTGCGGTATAAAAAACAAGCTGTGATAACTTCATCTCACCTTCTCGAGCTGTGATAACCTCATCTCACCTTCTCACCAGGAGCAGAATTCTATAGCACTCTAAAATGCCGTCTAGACAACTGCTCAAGTTTGTTTGAACTAAGCGCATCTCGAGTTAAGAATTTTGTTAGAGTCATCCATTTTAGATCATTCGAACATAGCAAGGTTTTAGATCATTACACAAAAGAATACGAGATCTGAGAATATAGCAGTTTCTTGTGACCAGTTCGTCCTATCTCCGACAAATCATTGGCACCGAAACCAGACAAGTGATAACACAATTAACAAAAGGAGGACATTACTTGTATTCCTTTCTGGCTCTCAGTGGCCCTGTTTCACATATATATATAAGCACATATAACAGTGGTTCCATTTCGACAGCATTTAAAATCAAATCACGGCAAATATGTTTCTCAATGACAACCACGGGAAACGAAAAAAAACAAAGATCAAAAGTGCAGCAATTTTTCAATAATCACGCAAACGAAATACAAAATACACGAAACAAAATTCAACATCGCAAGAATGAACGATATGATTTGAGATGCGCGAGATCACAATCGAGATATTTACCTGATGCCGAAGAGATGATGGAGACGACTGTGTCACCGTGCTTCAAAAACTAGGGTTTTTTCAGAACCAAGAGAATGTTAACAAAAGGGGTGCTCATTGGGCTTGGGCTTTCAGTTTATGGGTCTCTTTTTGTTATACACCATAGCTAACATGTTGCGTACCGGCCCAACTGTGGCCCGATATTGACCATTTCATTTTCAGTTCAATTCAGCTGAAAAATATTAGTGCTGCTACTACCATCTTTGAGTATATAATCAAAGATTCATTTATTTGTGTAAAGCTGCGAGGAATAAACATAATAAAAATAATATAGATATATGCGAAAATCATTTATATTAATAAGTAATTAAAATATATTAACAATCTTAAGAAAAAATCAAAACCAAGCGAGTCGCTAACAGAATCCATGAATCCATGACGAGTACCCTCAAAATGTAAGGGCAAGTCCAACCCTCATAGTAGCTACTTTTGCATATATGTAGCTATATTTTGTTGATGAATAGTGCAATTTTGCTTTAATATGCACATAGCACTCAACCATCTCATGCTATATTTAAACTCAAAGGATGTTAGCAATTTGATCAATGGTGGAAAGAGAGCCACATCATTACCATGAGTGAGATGGCATGAATGGCATTGCTATAATTCATGTCAAATATAACACATGAATTGACCAAAGTTAAATTATGCCCATTGAAAATTGTTCCATTTGAATTAAATTAATTGAGATCCTAACTATATTTTGATTATAGCAGTCATTTTGCCAACCCATTGGACTTGCTCTAAGGCCCGGCCAATCAATCAAAGAAAAACAAGAAGAGGCTAAATCATCTCTGTTAAATGGAATTGGATTCGTGCTCAACACTAATCAGAACGTTAAAGGTATCTTCGATCAGGCCACTCGTGCCACGATGAAGGAAACAAACTCACGCCCAATCGAACTCCACCTTGGTACTTGGTAGTGTATCGCCGCCACACAGTTTGCGTTTGGAAATCCACGGATCTCCAAGAACATGGATTTGACAGAGGTCTACTGATTTCAATTTATACAGAATCATAAACCGACAAGATGGAAAAGCAGAACAAAACCAATGATTAAGTAATTGCATTGCATTTCAGGTTTACTAACTTCAGATGCGAGTTAGAATGAACAACAAGTAGATGGAAAGAATTAGGAAAAGACGAAGGATTCGGCTTTGTAATAATCCTCTGAGAGGGCGAGACCGAATCATCGAAGCCCTTGACTTCTGGAACCGATGAACGGCATCGATGAGAAACCGCAAGATAAAACCACACAAGAGCAGAAACAACATCCAAACTTTGCCCGGCAGTGCTTCCCAATCCACTTTGGCAAGAACCCAAGGGAATATGTAACATCGGATCCAACATCGGATCCAGCACGCGGTCGCAGGGTTGCTCTGATACCATTCTGTAACGCCCTCGGCTGATCCGGGTATTCGGATCCAGCACGCGGGTCGTCACCAAGAAACTCTTTTTCAGGTTCAGGACTGACCCCACAGACCAACACTAGTCCTTTCAGTATGCTTTGTCCTCACTTGCACACACCCTGAGAAACTTCCCATTGGTATAGGTAGTACTATCAAACCAGACATTTCCTTGGGGTATTACAGAATAACATCCCACGGAGATGGGTAACCAGATCCGACCGAAACCCTTGAGAAGAACAACTGAAAAGGCCTGCAGAATCAAGACGGGAGCGTCACACCGAAGACCGAATGACTCGATGGAGGAGGGAGGGTGGAGAGCATCAACATGCAATGGAGAGTATAACCGCATTCTCTTTTCGAACGACGTATGACCCTCTGTTGGTTCCGAGCACAGTCATGGCAGAAGCGATGCGTCCAGGTTATGCGGATCCTCTGCGTATCTCCTTTGGCGATGCTCCACATGGTATCTGATGACAGCCCATTCCTCGAGGGATAATGCTTGCGCGGTAGCCTTGAGTGCATCATCATCTCCAAGATTGGTGGAAATTGTCATCCATGGATTCTGATTGGAGAATGACTCGCGACGGGATTGTCGTGGGTGGGGTTTGAGGTTAAGGTTCTGATTCTATGGGTTTTTGGTTTTCGGTGACGGTTGTGCGTGAAACGGAGAGTGCTTTTGTGTTTTACCGTTCTGTGTTTAAAGCAACGGGGATCAAGGGAGTCTGGGAGAGAAATCAGACGAGTAAAAAAACGTGCGATTGAGGATCCTATTATATAAAATAAAACGTTTAATATATATTATTTATTATTATTTAAGATATTAACTTATCAAAGATTTTTGGGATATTGTAATAAATACAGTCAAGAAAATCCACTGACCGAGAACTTAAGCATCCACGACGGGACGGTTTTGAAAACTCTCATGCTTATAAATCTTTTATTTTAGAGATTGAGATCATAAAATTAGTTGCAATGATTTGTTGATTTTATCATCAAATTTGAAAAAAATTCAAAATTAAATGAGACCATAAAATTAGTTGCAATGTTTGTTAATTTTATTATCAAATTTGAAAAAATTAAAATTAAACTTTTTTTATATGTATTTATGATCGAGTTTCTTAACAATCAAATCTTTTTTATATTGCTCATAATTCTTTTTTGATACTGAAATTTTGTTTCTGTGTTCGATTAATTGAACTTTTGAATTGACAAATTGATGCGTGGATGAAACTTACATTAAATTTTTGAAGACCGCATCATTATAGCTTTTAACCCACTAAAAGAATAAGGCTTCCGAAAAATTGTCTAAAACTCTAATAATCTGGAGTTTAACTCCCCAACGCCAACGTGGATGCTCTTAGCCACCACCCAAAGCAGAAACACTCATCAGTCATCAAACATGGAACCCCCGTGGGGGCGCCGACTCTCCCACTCAACCCCGCCGCCGCCATCATTCACAACCCCACCGGCTCTGAGAACTATAACCCCAACAACCACCGCCAAACGCCTCTTCTCCGCCGCCGATCCACGGAAGATGCAGATCGTGCCCTCATCGCCGGCTGCCGGCGACTTCGAATTGCCGGAGGGGTGGGTGGTTGAGGTCAGGCCTAGGGCTCCTGGTTCCTCCGTCAAAGCTGATAAGGTGAGCTTGAATTTGATCCATCTACAATGAGGGTTTGATTTCTCGTTGAAGTGAGGTGTTCGATTGCTGTTGCATGTCGATTTTGTGTTGTGAATGCCATGCTCATTGTTTGAATTTGTGTTAACGGGATCTTGAGGGAACGAATGGAGTTTTCGATTTCAACATGAGGTGTGATATTTTAATCGCTTTCGATTTGACATTGTCTACACTTCGAAACTGTTTGATTTCGATATCAGGTTAAGTGTATATGTTGCTGGAGTTGGATTGAAGTCACTCAGCCGTCTGGTTATGGTGTTATTGGAATCTTGAGTGTTCTTGCTTGGTAGTTAGTTTTTCTTGTGAATTGGTCGATTTCATTTGCTAGAGATTGTTGACTTGTCTCATAATTTTGAGTTAGAGGAAGATAGCATAAGCTAACTTGAGACCAGTGATGCATCGTCATCTTAAAAAATGGGATAATGACGCTTCGATGTGATTTTGGGCAATTTTTTCTGTAAACGTTTGAATTCATTTTGGACTGGTAAAAGTGGGGACATTGTCTTGAAAGCTCACTGGGTTAGGGTTAGTCGTTTGGGTTGAAACGGATCATAATGGTCTAATTTGAGGTTCCGCCTTTTCTATGTTATCAAATTTGTTGCAGGATTTATAGCTGAAGCATCTGGTTACTAGGCGTATTCCTATTCGACTTGGCTAAACTTAAATTAGTAGAGTAGGAGGGTAGTCTTCAAATGTACCCTAGCTGCAGATCTACTTGTGTTCTGATCCAGCGTTTAGTCTCCATATTGCCTTTCTAAACCAGTTAGCATGTTGTCCTGATAAATGTCATTCAAGTACGCATAATAACAGTGCCACGAAATAGAGCATATGCATTGGAAGCTTAGAACTAAATACTAATATTTTGAAACTTCTGGGAACATTTTTAGCTGTGCAACATGTATCTTAGGTCTGCATATCTTGGTGGAGTATGAGTATCGAGGAATCATTTTGATTCATTTGGTTTCACAATAAAGAAACCTCTCTTTTGCAGTACTATCATGAACCTGAAACTGGTTGCCAGTTCCGATCTTTGCTCTCTATTAAGAGGTACTTGTATGGGGAGGAAGAAGTTAAGCCTTTGAGCAAGAGGCGTAGTTCTGCAGGAAGCTATAAGGTAAGTATATCTCCGTAATTCAATTAGTTTCATCTTTCATTTGGCCTCTGATCTACTGACATTTTTTCTTCAGACTTCGCCGCATGCTTTACAGGGAATTGTGTCTGGTGGAAAGGTAAAGTAACGGATTGTTTACATGTTCGACTGTGTAAGCCTTCAGTTGATCTCCTTTACTTTTAGAAGTTTTTACCTTCTTAGGTTATGACTTAGTGCTATAGCTTGATTTTAGATCCTTCATCAGTAAATTAAAAAGGAAAGGAAGAAAAAATAAAAATTCATGCTCCATGTTGAACACCTCGTTACCTAAAGTCAACCCATTAAGTTGAATGGTTCTAAAGCGGCATGAAGATTGTTTCAGTTTGTATGTTGTTACTGCGTTTCTTATTATGATTTCCTTGTGATGGAATCCCGTTCTAGTAGTACAGAGCAAATGCAGCCAATGCATTGTGCTTGCATGTTACTGGGAATTTGAATGCAGAACAGCTGCATTTGGAATCATGGGCCGATATGGAGCACTAACAGCTATCTAATGCTCTTCAGATCTGGGACATGGAGGAGTTGGAGCTGGCACGGAAAACTGATACAAAGGCTATTGTCCCCAGCATGCAACAACACAGGTTATCTTCAATGATTCCTGATGGCTGGATAGTGGAGCAGGTTCCCCGAAAAGATGGAGTTAGGATTGACAGGGTTTGTTTCTTATTGTTGTCAGCTTGTCTTTTTCACCATATACAGGACTTTGATTCGATGAGCAGATTTGTTTGTTTTATCTTGAAGCTGTTGCAGACCTTCCATTCAGATATACTTTTGCTTATTGAAACTTAAAGTTGTGTCATACCTCTTGCTGCAGTATTTCATCGAGCCAGTGAAGAAAATCAGGTTCCGATCTATGCTAGAAGTCCAGAGATACTTGGCCGGAGAAGATCAGGTACTGAAACAAGATGGTTGAAATTGTTAAATTCGTCAGCTGTAAGGACAGAATCATTTTTTTTCCTTTTAAATGGATTTCTGCGTTCTTTCTTTCAGTTGTTAATCCTCTATTTCTCAGTGCCAAAGAAAATCAGATTCTCGTGAGAAGAGCATGAAGATCAAGACCTTGAAGGACTCTAGGGTCGATGTAAAGACTCCTACGCTGAAAATTAAGTGGGTTTTCAATGGATCAAGGGAAGAAACATGGAGTCCTTTTGTTGGTGAAACCAGCATTCCTGATCACGTCAAGGAACTGTGGGCAGAGACCTTCTTATTGGAAATGACTGGAAGGAAGAATCCTGCTCCTCTGGTATATATTTCTGCTCTGGAACACTTTTTTCGCTCTCATGAACACATATCTTTAAAAATATTAATTGAAAATTTTTCATGGATTTTCATCGCAGTAGATAGTATTCTTCACTCTAGCTTGTGGTGGAAATGGCGACCTCACCACTAGGATCACATTAAGGTTCAATCAGCATTCACTTGTATTGATCCCTACATGGAATCCAAAAATGGCATTTGTGCTTAATGAAAGCCCAAGCTTGTGATTCATTTTTTCTTGTTTCAGCATCTTTATCCGTGTAGACTAGCTTTTGCCAAAAGATTTAACCTTTGCTGTTGGTGTGAGTCTAATTGTGATTGGTTGACTGATGATCTGATGGCATTGTTTGGCTTTGGTCTCATACTTTTTTTATCCTGGTATTTTCTCTGTATTAGGTGTAGACCAAGTTCTATGAGTTGTGGTTGAAAATCCTGAGTTGCATGGTAACTCTGGAAAATAAAAATCTTTGCGGGAATTCTGCTTAATCGTGAATATGCTGGAACTCTTTTCAAATAATGTAAAATCTATTTGTGTCATCTTTTCTGTTTGATTTCAAACTAGCTTGATTTGCATACTTCCTTTCAAAATTTCATTTCGTTCTGTATTAGATTACAGAGATATAAATCACCAGCAAAGTTTTCCTTGTTTTAAACAGTTGACCATGAACAAGACGGGTTCAGAGTGATATGCTGGACAGAGAAAGGAGTGAGTAGTGCTTGCCTGTCGGTGGTTGTTTCAGAATAAGGCACCGTTAGCTCATGCTGTAAATAGTTGAACAAACGAGCTAATCATGGTAGATTAGCAATGGCATGCTCTGTAAGCAAGGGACTAGCATGAACCCTTAGCTAAGCAATGAAAGACGAATTTGAAATCAAGTTTCGTCCCTGTCCTGACTCTCTTCAGTGAAGAACAGCCGCTCTGGATGCTCTTGTTCTGCTAAGTGCGATGTCATTAAATGTTCTCATGCTGGAGGACCTAACCACGTTATGTCTACCCGATCTTTTTGTATCATCCAATGTTGGTTCGGAACTGTCATGTATCGAGATAAGTTTGGTGTTTGGTGGAAGTAACAGTTTCTGAGATAAATCTAGTATGTGGAATTTTGCACTTTTGAGATTGGTGTGGTTTGGAAATCGGCTTGTTGGTTAATACATGTACTGAGCAGCGTTGACTATAAATTGCGTTGATATTGATCTAGTTGAGCAACAACTTGATCACTTTGTTGCTCGAACGAGAACCTAGTAATCCAGTGCATCGAACTAGCAGTCAAGGGCCAAGAAGACCCCAATGAAACAACTACAGTACTTCTTTGATATGTGACTCAACTACAGCTTTATCCGACAAACAAATAAAACAAATTTTCACTTCTGTGCCCAATGAATCCCCTTACACCGGACTTTCAGAAAAATAACAGCAGCAGCATAAGAAAACAAAAATGCAAAGACGAACATATATCAGTCTTAAAAGTCAAGGTGGTTGTATTTGCCTCTCCGAGAAATAGAGCCGCAGGTTATCTCTCAGAGCCAATGCAGTTTCGTCGGCAGATTCACAAACCTGCTGCCTGTAACTAGAGTCATGGAGGAGCGCAGGGTCATCTCGTCCTGAATATCATCCTCCATATCGATCACAATGTTATGGAGCAAGCAGCAAACAAGAACTATCCTAGGAAGCTTGTGCTTGCCCGGTAGCCATATAACTCCATCCATTACCTTCCACATCTCCTTGAGTCTAGTCAATGCCCGTTGTGCCACCATTCAGGTGGCAAAGTGTCGTGTATTGAATTCAACCTTGGAATGATCTTCAAGATCTTTCCAGGGTAAGGCGTGATGAGCCATGGCAAGAGAGGGAACCCGGAGTCTCCAACGATGCATTCCCTAACTTCTGATCTCTCCGAGAGCTCAACCTTCTTAGCACCAAACCTCTTGCCGTTGTCACACATTTTGAAGAAAGTTGAGCTCTCAAGGACCAAGGAGTCGCTCATTTTCCCTGGTCATCCTGTGACTCTTGTCACGGGCTTATTGTTTTCAAGACCATGCGGCACTTAGATATTTTTGCCTCGGAGACTAACGCTTAAGACTCGTGGAAACACTAGTAAAGATGAGAATGAAACTTTGAGAAAGCTTTCGTGTTTGGAGAACTTGGATGCTTGTATTCCTCTTGTGTGTTGGATCGGTGGATTCCCGAGGATGGTTTGACAAATGAGCCAACACCTCCTTATATACACCCTATTGGAAAGATCTAGAGTCTCTTCCTCTCCTAGAACTCTCTAAAATACCCTAGACATTTACAAGTAATGAGAAGTTTAGAGAAGGATGGAGAAGAATCCGAAACATAGGCTAGCTTTTGGGCCTTCTTGGATTGGTCTTGTTTCGGATCGGACTCCAAATTAAGTAACCCGTGCCATTATGTCCCGAAACTTCATGTCTGGGTCGACAATCTCCTCCTAATGGGACTTGTGAATTTGGAGAAAGGGATACGATACTTCTCGTTACTAATAAGTGCACATTCATATACAACAGATCAATCCATGACAAACAATTGAGCGGTATCAGGATTTGGGAAATAATTCGAGGAGGTGAGGTAAGCGTCGAGACAACTTTTGCAGGCACAGAGGATAATAGTCCAACTCACGCAGTGACAATCCTTGACGGTGCCATGCCACTTGAGCAAGGAGGAAAAACCCACCGTTTCCCGAAGATGAAAGGCCATTTATACACTTTATCGACCGAAGATGGTGGTCCGTCGTAAATATGCTATGCTCTAGAAGCGCAAACTCGGTCATCCCTTTCGCTATCGAATTGGTAGACCTTACATATAGATAGATGTATCACACGTTCCTTAAGTTAACATTACATTATCTTTCAAAAACGAAAAAAAAAAAAACAAAAAACAAAAGAAAAGAAAAGTTAACATTACATCATTGAAATAAGTAATACAAAAATATGTGTCAAGGAAAAAGATTTATATCATGATATATATATATATATATCTTTAATTAAATTTTACTAAATGATTAAAATTGAAACACATTTTTTGAAATTATTATATGTAAGATTGAATTGAAACCTATTTTTTGAATTGTGTTTATTATCAAGTGATCACTTTTTTCAACTTATTTATCAATAGGTTATAGAAAATATTTTTTTCATCATTTGATTTTTTTTCCTTTTTTAAAAAAAATACGATTACGATTATTTTCTTATAACAATCAATTCATGTCAGATTGATCACATAGCTATCCTTGCCAATATTTCATTACTTCCTTGTATCCACATTCTTGTCTATTTTTTCCAATAATCTTCTTTACACATTATGAAAATCAGTTTCGAATTTTAGTTACAAATACTAAACCATTCCAAAATGGATTTCAATCTCGTAAACTCTATTTTTCAATCGATCATCCTCCTCCATTGGCAAGTAGTTCACAAGCTATTTACAATCCAATTTTTTTTCCTAAATCAAATTGTTCTCCATTATAATCCTTATCATGGCCAATGATTTCATCCTAATCCTGTGCAAGTGTCAATGTGGATCGTCATCATTGAATTCTCGCACTGTGAGTTATTCAATAAATTATTTGATTGCAATGGATGATGCACTAAAGAGTAACAATGACAGCTACTTGTTTTGATGATGCTGACGATGACGACAATGACATATCTCTAGGCTAAAGGGAGTATTATCCATTGTTTTGAGATGCACTATTCTGTTCGACGGATGTATGTTCATTTCTATGGATGCATTGTATTTAAACGAGGACACACTATATTATAAAAAGGGTGCACTGTATTCCATGCAACAAATATAATGTTTGTTTCAATGGATGCACTATTTTGCAAAAGATGACCTTAGGGGGACATACTGTCGGGACGTACTGTCAATGGAAGGGGACCTATCGTCCGTTCTGACGACGTGATATCCACCCCGATGACGTAATGCTGATTTGGACGATGAAGGTAATGTTGACTCTAACGATATATTATCGATTTCGACGATTATTATTATTATAGTGTAATTGATTGAAAAAATATTTTGTTTCCTAAATGAAAAGATGTGAAATTTAAATATAATGATTAAATGGTAAAAAAATAAAAATTTGTATGATCTATTGCTATATAAGTTTCATAAAGATGACCTATTGATAATTCTCTCAATTATAATATAAACAATTTGTCTTTTTGCATCGTCTTAAAATACATGCATTATATCATATTATTTCGTAATCTTTTCATGTAAAAAAATATCAAAAAAATCATTATTTGTTACAGTATACCTACTATTTACTCTTATAATTATTACAGTGAATCTCAGTTCCTAGAAAAATATATTGTTTCTTGATAAAATTTCACAAAAAATTAACGCACACATAAATTCGCATGTCGGATAAATCAATTAGCTATACTATGAGACGAAGGGAGTAACTACAAACCTTTTTTTATTTAATCTTATCCATTAGATTCTAAATAAACATGAATATGTTATGACACAAATTTTTCAAATCTCATACATGCTATTATACATTTTAGTATTTCTTTCGTCTCAATTTAATTGAAACATTTTAAATTGACATATAAATTTATATATGTGTTGAATCATAGTGTAAACATTTTTACCCTTGAGAGTGTATGTGAGAGAGGAGTAAGAAAATAAAAAATATAATAGGATAATTTGATATGATATGAAATATTTCATTTGTAAAATTGTTTTAAAAAAAATTGGAACGATGAAAGTTTATAAATAAGAAAATATTTCATTTAAAGATGATGTAAATTTAAAAACGTTTCAGTCAAATTGAAATAAAATGAATAATTAAGATAATTATTATATTTTTAATTTTAACTTCTTTTTTTATGCGTCCAAATATTAAAAAATTAGGAGTATCAAATTCGAAGAGATTCCATTCACTTATGCAAGTATGTAATCGAAAGCTAAAATAGAACCAACAACAGTCATAACACCCTTCAAATTCTCAGAGACCCGTTAGCCAAAAAACACCCTTGCCTCTTCCTCAAACACGAACTTCAATGCTGCAAAATCCTGCAATGCGAAGGGGAATCTGACGCTACACAAATTCCTACACTGTTTTGTGTTGAATGCATTTTGAATTTGTGCGGAATCCGTGGAATGCACTCGCTTACTCACCCACTCATCAAGGTAACTAGAAACCCTAATTGTGTCGAACTAACTGTTCATTTGCCTTTGCCATGATTTGTGGATTCCACTTGCAATCGTGTTTCTATCTGCTAATTATAGGCCGAAATCACCATCTGATTTTATTTTTTACTGCACTTTTGATTTCAATTTGAATCTCCTCGCTCTTATCCTCCTATTCGTCGTGTCTCTCAATTCCCCTTCCATTCAAGCCATCGCTATCAAATACTGCGGTGTTCGTTGTTCGATTTGTATGAGTTCGATAGTGTTTGTGTGATTGGAAATTTGGGGAACTAGGGTTTCGAATTTGTATGAATGCGTGCGATGTGTGTGGTGGTGGAAATTAGGAAAGCTGAGTATGCGTTGGAGCTGAGTATGCTAGTGGTAAATCTGCCACCTTCAGCATCTCTGCTTCTACTGGTCAGTGGCGAACTCTCACTGGATTGTTGTTAATCGAGTTGTCGAGGTTTCGGTTTGCATGTGCTTGGTTGATGTTGTTTTATGAGTGGTGTGCCCGCATGTGAGAGAGCGTTTAGTGTGAGACAGACTGTGAATAAAACTGATTACTATGTGTTTTGAAGAAGAGGTGATGTTTTCGATTGGATGGCTGCTTGTTGATTAGGAGTCGTCGAGTGAACTAAAACTTCTATTTGTGGATTCCTTAGCTGGGTATGAGAGTACCATTTGTTTGAATTGCTTGTTCCTGTAGGTTATACTGTATGTTATTCTATGTGATGGTTGAATCTTGGATTTTTCCTTTTCTGGTCTGTGTGTTGGAATGTTTGTATTTGGATTTTTCTGAGTAGTTCCACATGAGGTGATAATTGAGGCAACCGCGAAGGAAGCCTAATGCCATAGCCAGTGCTACCTCCCTCAGTCTCCTCTCTATGCACGGCTGACCAACTGCAGGGGAGCTATTCTAAACCCTAAAGCTCGAAGCAGGGGAAAAATCATGAATCAGTACCACATTTATGAAGCCATTGGCCATGGAAAATACTCGGTAACACTCTTCTCTTGTTTCCGAAGTTCAAACTTAAGAAATGTTTTTACCTTTTAAGCCATTTTCTTTTATTTAAACTTGTTGCATCCAATGATTGGCTTGGCAATTTTGTTTTGTGTTTTACAGACTGTTTATAAAGCAAGGAAGAAGAAGTCGATCGAGTATTTCGCTGTTAAAAGTGTTGAGAAGTGTCATAAGAGTAAGGTTCTACAAGAGGTAAGACTATGCTTTTCGATCGCTAATGGATTACGTTTCAGCAACAGTTTCTTTTCTATGTTCATTATTTTGGTCTTCTATTTCTAATGATCTGCTTCGGATGTTGCCTGTTGGATATCTGGATTTGTCTTGAATTCATGTTGTCCATGCCTGATCTTCCCCCCTTGTTCAGAGCATTCAATGCAATTTATTCCATGCAATTTCTTTGTAATCCAAAGTCGTGTGCGTGAAATATTTACATTGAGTCGTGCAAACATTGAGATTCAAAGGAAAACTTGTAATAAGATGAAATCCAGTGGAAGTTTAGATGAAATAAAATGTTTATGAGTTCATGATGTTCAGATAATTGCTTATGATAATTTGCCAATATCTTTGCTGATGCTTTGAAATCTTTTCTAAATGCAGGTCAAAATTCTCCATGATTTGGATCATCCAAATGTCCTAAAGTTTTATGCATGGTATGTTTTTTTCGGTATGATAATAGCATAGCTTGGTGTATGATATTATAAATTTTGCTCTCACTGCCCCTATTGGAAATGTCTCAATTCATGCAGGTATGAAACTTCAGCTCATTTTTGGCTAGTCTTGGAATATTGTGTGGGAGGGGACTTCATGAAGTTACTGCAGCAGGTGCTCACTCATCACATTTTACTTTTAATCTGCTCATTGTGCTAACTTTGATGGTCGTTTGAGAGGAGTGGATATTCAGAACTTGGGAGTTATTCTATTATAGACTTATAGCAGGTCAGTTTAGCCTTATACAAAATAATGGATAACTCTGGCGTCTGAAGAGGCATATTGCATAATTCATGTCATAGATCAATCTGATCAGACCTTATACTGTAAGAATCTACAAATGCCATTAAGGAAACAACTGAAAGAAAAGCGTATCACTATTGAAGGTATATAACATGTTAAATCCTGAGTTAGTGATGAAGTGAAAGGATAAGTAGGAAGGGGAAAGGAAGCTATGAGAATATCAATCAATTGAACTGTTTGGGGGATATCTATGAGGAATGTCTGTTGATAGTTGAATTCCTAAAATGCCTCATGCGTTCGAATCTTGTATCCGATTTCCAGGACATTCAACTTCCAGAAGATTCAATACAGGATCTCGCCTTTG
Source organism: Drosera capensis (assembly GCA_001925005.1). NCBI lineage: Eukaryota > Viridiplantae > Streptophyta > Magnoliopsida > Caryophyllales > Droseraceae > Drosera > Drosera capensis. Next base: position 46,724 of record LIEC01007456.1, read on the forward strand.
ACATTGTTAGAGCTTTGCAGTAAGAAATGCTCCAATAACTCTTGCACTTTTTTGCTCAGAAAAAACGCTGTCTTGTGAAGTTTGTGCTACTGCATCTTCTATCTTCTAAGGTGTTTGTCTTTGTCGCTTTTATGAGCAGATTCTTGCACTCAAAAGGGATAATTTATTGTGATCTAAAACCTTCCAACATCTTACTGGATGAGAATGGGCATACAAAGGTACTTATATGCAAGCTACGCTTCATTGGGTGTTTTTATAATTTGGCTAACTTTCGTCTTTGTCCTGTAATCCTTCAATGCAGCTTTGTGATTTTGGACTTGCCAGAAAACTGAATGATATATCAGAGGCCACATCTTGCCCGGTATGCATTTAAAATTAACAATTATTCACAGTTTTTCCATCTCTTTTTTTTCATGTTGTATGAAAATCTGTGGTTTTTGCAGTTCTAATTATGCATTCCATGACTTCTTCAGCTGCCTCAATCAAAACGAGGAACACCTTGTTATATGGCTCCAGAGCTTTTCCAAGATGGTGGTATTCATTCTTATGCATCTGATCTGTGGGCACTTGGTTGTGTACTATACGAGTGCTTTACAGGCCGACCTCCCTTTGTTGGGAAAGAGTTCACTCAATTGGCAAACTCAATTATCTCAGATCCAGCTCCGCCTCTTCCAGGTGACCCCAGCGGTGCATTTACAGATTTGATCAATTCTCTCCTTGTCAAGGACCCAGCGAAAAGGATGCAGTGGCCGGAGCTCTGCACACATGCTTTTTGGAAAACAAAACTTAGCTCAGTACCTTTACCCTCACAACCTGCATTTACCAACATGATTGAGCTTTCTTCTAAGCCAAACCTCTCTGAGCGAAACACTAACAGGCAACCCCATGATCGAACTCCGCCAAGGCACCATAACAAAGAGACAAAGGGAACTTCCAAGCAAGTTGAAAACCTGGTTCCAGGATCAAGAGGTTATGAGACTCCAGTTAAGGGCTTAAGCAGTGCCCGTAAAACTCCGTCAAAGACTCCTCATAAGCCCACTGAAAACAAACAAAGAGAGGCTCCAAGTGCAACAAAAGGTGTGAATCTTCTCAGGCTCTCAAGAATAGCAAAATCAAACTTAAAGAGAGAAAATGACAAAGAAAATTATCGGAGGCCTCAGCCAAATGCTACTGAAAATGCTGCAGAGGTCAAAATTGAGAACAACGATATGGAACTTGACTTCACTGAGAATGTTGAAGATGAGCCAAACGAAGAACCCGATGATTCTGATGCCGCTGTCTCTATCCATGATAGAGAAGTGAATTTCAACCATAGTGAAGGGAATGCTGAGAATACTACCAAATGCTACCCAGAATCTGCAGTTGTGGCAGACGATTCTGAAGTTCTTGCACAAGAACCTACAGCACAATCTACAAATGATGCTTCGGCACCCCCTCCTGCCACCCCACTAGCCAAAACTCAGAGGGCCAAGATTGCTTCAGATCATGGCACTGACTGTGGCTCTTCAAGACCGTCAACCAACCTTGCTGATGTGCTTTGGCATCCATCTGACCTCTCGGTGAGGCCTGTAATGCCGAGTAGGAAAGCTGACAAACTTTCTGATACCATTCCTTCACTTCCCTTTGATGCAGTGGCAGTGTCTGAGTTTGTGAAGAAGCCAAAGGAACAACTTGATGCATTCGTCAACAAGATCGTAATGATTCTGAACGGTAATCTTAGTGTACTGGAGAAGCAGAATGTGATCAAGTACCTTGAGATGTTGAGCAGCAATGTAGATGCTGCCAACATCCTCTCGAATGGGCCTGTGATGTTAGTTCTTGTTAAAATGCTCCGACAACCCAAGGCTTCGGCCCTTAGGGTTCAAGTGGTATCTGTTATTGGCCTGTTGATTCGGTATTCTACTTTCATCGATGATAACCTGGCAAGTTCTGGTATCTTGGGGTCATTGACTGAAGGCCTTCGTGATAAGCAAGAAAAAGTTAGGAGGTTCTCCATGGCAGCTCTGGGTGAGTTGTTATTCTATATCTCCACTCAAAATGAGCAAAATGGGGATTCTAATGCACCGGAATCTCTGCCCAAGGATAATAGGCCTACATCTGGGTGGCAGGTATCATTCTTGGCTCATGTCTTATGTTCCTTTTGCTTTACTGGACCTTGTACAGTTCTTCTAAAGTTGGATCTGATATTATAACAAAAGCTGCTGAAAATTAGTTTTGAAACTCTTGCACAGGGTTTATAAACAATGATAACTTTCACTTGCCTTTTGGAGTATTAATTGGGGAAGTGTCTAATCTAGAGCCCTCTTTGCTCAATCAAAAGGAACCTACCACTATCAGTTCTGCGATATCTATAATTGGTATGAAATAGAATAAGCAAAATCGTGCTATGCGTTTTGGATTGTTCTTTATAAAAAAATTGCGTGTTATGGAAACTAGTATCTTTTTGCTGGATCAAGAATGTCATGTTAAGTTGGTGGAACTCTAGGTTGTCATTCTTCCTCGACTGAATGGCTAATATGGTTATATTTTTTCTACCTTGTTTTGCAGGTTCCTAATGCATCATTTTCTCTGGTCTCATCGATTTTAAGGAAAGGGGAGGATGATATAACCCAACTCTATGCATTAAGGACCATTGAGAATATCTTCAGTCAAGGAGGGCCATGGGTAGCTCGCTTTGCCAGCTCTGAAGTCGTTAATAACCTTTGCTACATATTCAGAGCCGCAGGGAAGCAAGAGAGTATTAGACTGACTGCTGGTTCTTGTCTGGTCCGACTTCTTCGGTTCAACTCGCCTAGCATTCAGTCAGCAATTGACAAACTATCTCTCAAGGACATGGCTTCTGCTCTTGTTAAAGGCAATCCAAAGGAGCAACAAATCAACCTGAATCTTCTAAACATAGTTATGCTGGGGAGCCATACGTTCACAAATATTGGTCGCTGCCTGCTGCTCTTAGCTGAGGATAAGAATCTCGTTCAAAACCTCATGTCTCTCATTGACCAAGGCTGTGAAGTCTTGAGGGGAAAAGCACTCGTTCTTGTTGCCCTACTTTGTAAGAATGGTCGAAGATGGCTTCCTCATTTCTTTTGCAATGGAAGATTACTTCCCACAGTGGATAGGATGGCGAGGGAAAAAGACAGTTACTTGCAGCAGTGCGTCGATGCATTTATGCATTCCATTGCCTCTGTCGTTCCGGGTTTGCTAGATACGATAACTGGAGACATTCAGCAAGTACTGGGAAGTAGACGCCATGGTCATGTTTCTGCTCTAACCTCTCGAGCAACTCCTAAGAACAATATCCAGTTCTTTCCGGTTGTTCTTCATCTTCTTGGAAGCTCATATTTGAAAAGCAAGCTGGTTTGTGTTCAAGTCTTGCAGCACTTGGCAAATCTTGTCAAGCTTGTGGAGTCTCCATTTCAGGTTCGTTTTCTCGCCTTCTTGAATTTAGACTAGATTAAAGGTACTGATTATGTGCTGGGTTCAAAAGTTTCTGCTCATGTTCCCACCAATATGAAAAGAAAGAACCGCTCTTGGAAGAATTAAGAGCTATACCAGAACTGCTCATTATAGCACCAGGATCAAATTTCCGGTCAACTTTATGTTCCTTGAGCTTTAATTGTGGACTCTCTCTTCCTCCTCTCCTACTGACTCTGCAAACATCAATCTGATACGACAGGGTAGGGATGACTTGCAAATAACACTACTACGAGTTCTCGAATCTTGCATAGAAGAGCCGTCAGCTATCCTTGAGTGTGGTAACATTTTTGTCTGCGAAGTTCTTCCCAGTTTATCTGTTCTTTACAAGGGCAACAAGGACGGTGATGCCAGATTTTTATGCTTGAAGATTTTGTTCGGTGTAGTGGTTGTTTTCCTGAATGAACCATCGGCTGACGCAAGAAGCATGGATGAATTAAGATCCATAACTAATAACCAGTTCCTTCCACTCTACCCGACCTTCATCGAGGATGAAGACCCTATTCCAATGTATGCACAGAAGCTTCTTGTTATGCTTATTGAGTTTGATTACATCGAAATCGCAGACATTCTACGCCTCAAGACCACTGTGCAACGTTGCTTCGAATTCCTTCTTGGTGACCTCTCTAATGCGAATGTAAACAATGTGAAGCTTTGCCTCGCTCTGGCATCCGCCCCTGAACTAGAGACCAAAGTTCTATCTCAATTGAAAGTAGTTAGGAGAATAGGAAACCTTCTGGAGTTTGTGAATGCGAAGGGCATGGAAGATTTTATGGAGCCGACTTTAGGCCTATGCAGGGCCTTTCTTCTACGCTCAGGATGCAATAGAAAATGCTTCAATACCTCGAAAGAGCTGATGCTATTATCCGACAATCCTGAGCCGATGGTGGTGGATCAGCAACAATGTATACGAGACATTGCGGATTTCGGTAGTAATTTTGGTCTCTTCATGGAACTGACTGCATTAGGAGAACCAAGTGTAGCTGATTTAGCTTCTGAATGTATGGTGCTGCTGATGAAAGTAGCACCAAGGGAAGCTACCACTTGCTTGCTCGCTAATCTAGCAAAGGTTGGTTCGATTCTCGAGTCCACAAGACTCGCTGTTTCCTGTTTGTTGGTGCAGAGGACGTTGCATGCTTTGGGTTATGCTTGTAGGCAGTATGTGTCACATGCTATGATTTTGGCAATCCCGGTTGCTGAAATATCAAAGCTCAAAGCTCTCCTTTCTGTGCTTAAGAAGTCCAGCATCCCGAAGGTGGCTACTGCAGCCTCTCTTGCTGGCCTGGAGTTGGACCGGCTCCCTCGTTTCATGTGAAGTGTCACGTAAAAGGCTAGTATTTACTAATCCTGCACCTGCTCTTTTAAGTATAGACATTGCATCAAGCGCCAGCGTCCTGTTGAAGGGGCTAAAAGCTGTAACGTAATCTGTACTCTCTCTGTAGCTCTATGTCCCGTGTGACAATATCCGTCGAGACACGGACTTGTGTGGAGTAGGCACTCTTGTCACGGGGCAGAGAATGGACTAAGGTCATCCTCATATATGTATTTCCATGAAGGTGTAGGTTGTGGTTTAAAATATTCTTGTTTTACAGGAGTAGCTGATGTGGGATTTTACGAACCTTATGTATGATGTGGGATCAAGGATGGATGCGTTTTGTTCCACGAATGTGTTCGAACACTGGTCACGTGTTATTCCTGACCCTCCCGGCCATGTATTAGATTTTTATGTTGCGACGTTTATATCATCAGTCCAATTATAGCAAGAGCATTAAAAAAAGAGTTGATTGGTAATCACTATAATAAAAACAAAACGAAGTTGGTCGGTTGTCATACGACCCTGTGCGAGATGTTGGGAAGTATTAGGTGTATACTTAGGTATAAATCAATTTTTTTTATATGATGGTAAAAATAACAATTAATTTAAATGGAATTGATTCTAAATGATATGTAAGAATTCCTCTGAGATGTCACCCTCCCTAATCGTCACTTGTTTTCAACAAAAACGCAAACACGAAGCAGGACCCCACACTCTAATGTAATGCGAGTTTCCATTTAAAATGATAAAAAGCCCAAACAGCGTCGTGTTCCTAAAACACTACACTATAGTATACTCTATTCTATTTCTACTACCCTCAAAACACTAGCTAATTCAAACAGTCTTTCTCTTCTCTCGATCGCCGACGCAGATTCACTCGTTTTTCCACCCACTTCACCGCGATGCCTTCGCCGTTGAAGCTCTACTTGTTCGCGTACAATTCCTTGCGAGCTCTCGGCTGGTAAAATCATGCTCGAATTCTTTTATTTCTTCGATGTGCGATGATGGATTAGAAAAGAGAATGTTTCAACATTAATTTCATTTAGGAAGCCTTATTATAAAGTTTGATCATAATCCGAACTATGTTTGACTTGATCTTAAAAATCGTTATGCGGTTCGATCAAAGTATTTATATATTCTTCATTTCTTCCAAACTTGTGTTTGCAAAATACACAATTGGACAACAAAATTTGGAACACAAGCCTATCTAATAGAGGAAATCTTCGAAAATAAAAACCGCATCTAATGCGGGGGTGACGGGTTCTAACAACTGACGCGACCTTCCCTCACTTAACCAAGTTTCCGGGTGCAGAACACTATCCAAGACCAAGCCTTGTCCGAACACTATCCGAGAATGAACAGGACCCTGAAACTGTTCCTAATTGTTGTGTAGAAGGTGCTACCTAGGCATTTAACGGTCCCAAAATACCCTGGAAGTGCTTATCTGTCTTGTCTCAAATATGTAGTTATAGTTGCATCTTCGATAAGTTTTTCTCTTTCTAATTCATCTCTCTGTTTCATCTTTGCCTTAGAACATGTTATCTGTATTTACGAGCTACTTAATCCTATACTAATAGTCTGAAAAATAGTCCAGGTAACTATATAGACTTCTTCTCGAGTCCCCGACTGTGTGCTAGAAGGTACCTTAAACGCCCTGGGGCACTTGACTTGATAGAATATTGAACTCAGGAGCTTTGAATCTGTTCAAAATTCAACAATATGATTGCGCTGCTATCTCTTGATGTCAAAACTAAACCTCATATTGGTATGATAGGACTTGTGACTCGATAGCAATCATGCCCATCTGGAGTTCAACCTATTTCTTTCTCCGTATCCTTTCACTGGGAGCTTTAAAAAAAATATGAAAATTGATGCAGACTCTCAGGTGTTTACATCATGCCCTGACGTGCATCGGACTCTGTCCATATCGGGTTACTTATGCGAGGTGTGTTCCATTTCTAAATCTCAATCTCGGAACTTAGAAAGCTTAGACACGAACTGAATGTGGTTCTGCTGATTCATGTGAAGGTACACTACATTCGTATTGCTATATCCAGTGGGGCTCTTTGGTAAATGTGAAACAGTGGAGATCACAACCCACAGGCCTCGCCCTCGCCCGTAGAATTGGGCTCAAAACGCGTCCCGAGATCGTTTGGACCCTTTTTTTTAATTCATTTTTATGTTTTTTATTGAATAATGGCGTATTCATTCGCTTTTTGTGGCGTTTGTGTCTGCCACGCCAAGCTCAAACAAAAATGTCAGTGAAGTTGTATACGATACCTTCCCCTGCTTACCTGTCTTTGTAGATAGACTATGAGGTTGAGTTAGATTTTTATTCATTTTGACAGGCTTTGACGAGAGTTGAGAATGGGCATAATTTAGACGCCAGCCACGGCCATGCTGGTGGTTGCTTTCTAGTGGGTGGGTCGCATTCTGATACCTCCATCACTTAAACTGTCTCCAATTACATGCGGTTTTATGGTAATAATAGGATCATTGTTACGTGATATCAACAATGAAGTTCTCTTGATATCGAGAATGGTTTGAATCCAATGATGAGGAAAAGGAGGAGACCCATGAAACCCCTACCAGGTGTATTAGGTGCATCCGAAAATATACACCCCCTGTATTTTTATATTTTTATGTAGTTTGATTTGTGGAAGAAAAAAAAAACCTCAATTAATAAAAAATATATTAAATCTTAAGAATCATTAAAAAAAAAATAT